>PVKS010009184.1:0-64962 GCA_004027875.1 Aplodontia rufa | reverse complement strand
ACAATCGACCCTTAGATCTCTGGGTTAAGCTGATTTTACTCATCATGATCTCTTCCATAGCCATCCATTTACCTTCGAAGGCTGCAATATCATTGTTTCTAATTGCTGTATAATATTCCATGGTATAAGTGTACCACAGTTTTTGGATCCAATCCTACTTTTAATGGAATACATTATCCATTTGATGTTCATTTGAAAAAGCTGTATTCTCCAACATTTAGCATATGAACTTATTTTCCTCTACAAGTATCATTTACTCTGTTGGACAATGTGAAAAGTGGAAAATCAGGTCCAATAAGGCCTGGAGTCAGAACCAATAAGGCCAGAAGCAGAGGGTGCAGGGGGAGAGAGGAACAGAGATAAAGAGGTTGCTGCTTCAGGAAACAAACCTAGCACTCCCACAAAACATCTGCTTAGGTAAGGCTTTACCTATTCCGGGCAAAGAAGATATGCTTTAAAAGAAAATGCATCTTAGATTGTGTTTTCTGTGCCTGAATGTATCTGATGGAGGATTTTAAAAACCTACCACCTAAAGTGAGTTATCCCCTCAGCTTCGCTGTTTCGTAACTATGCACAGGCTGTACCGATATTCTTTTGAAGAAATCTGGACCAGAGTCCCCATCAATGTGAGGGCTGAAACTTTGATCCCCAGGCAAAAATAAAGGAACAATGTAAGACCTCCCAAAGTGACTTTCTTGTTTTAAGCTTTGTCATAACTCACCTACTTGGGGTCAAACCCACCAAATCACACACGTTGCTACCAAACAATCCCCTGCTAACTGGTTTTATTTTTCTCTCCTTACAAATATTTTTACTTCCAAAATTTTATTGAATTGGTTATAGGATAGGGACCCAGGTTACTTTTATCTAGAAACAGAAGCTTCAAATATTTTTTTAAAGATAACTTTGTTTTAAATTTTGAAATGAGCAATTAGCTATTCACATTTTTTTATATGTATGGAAACAGCCATTATCATGTTGTGTTATTGTTTACATGAAATTTTCTAGTAGAGTAGTTCCTAAATGTTCACACACACACACACACACACACATTGTGATGTGATGTGAATCATCTCGAATGTGGAAATCATTTTTAAACATACATGTATTATAAACATCACAGTGTACATAGTAAACATATACAATTTTTATTTGCCAATTATACCTCAATAAAACTAGAAAAAGCAAATAAATGATTTATTTTAAAAATGCCTTCTCATTTTATGTATGGTTTGGCCAGCATAAGAATCCTATAAATAGAAAAAATATATTAATATTCTCATTATGCTTGTGAGGAAATTGGCATTCAAAAAGTTAAATGATTCCCAAGATGCCATACTTAGTTATTGATGCCTAATGGCTCTTTCCTTTCACTTTTCTTCCCAGTGATCCTTCCATGACTTCAAAATGTGAACATTTTCTCCTTTCCTGACATTAGGAGCTTTTGATTTGAAATAAAGAAAAATGGTAAGAATTCAGGATCTGTGCAGTCACATAAAATATAGCTTTTTAAATATTTTAAATATTAATAAATGTTAATATGTAGTTTTAAGTACTCTTTTATTCTGCAAATTTTCTTGAATCATAGTTTTAAAACATTTCTTCTATTGTAGTTCTTTTTTTCTCCACTATTCTGTTTATAGGAAAGTTAGATTTACTTTACCTACTTTCCTTTGCTTTTATATTTTCAAATTCTTTTTCTTTCTCTCTTTATATCTTTTTTCTTCAAATATTTTCATCCTTTTAATGCTGTCCCTTTTAAAAGTCATGATATACTGTGTTCAATTATTCTTAGTATTTAATTTTCTATTTCATTTCCCTTTTTTGTCACTTGTAACTTATTTTTTTCAAATTTTTCTTAGATCACCTCATCTCTGAGTTTATCTAATTCTGACTTTTATTCTCTTTCACAGCATCTTACATTATATTTAACTCATTTAAAACTACTATTGTTCATCTGCTTTGTGAATCTGCTTCCTAAAATGTCGTTATGGTCTTTAGAGACATGGACATTTCTGTACACCTTATGTAATTTACTATATAACAAATATATGAAATTTGAGAAATATCCTTTGATCTCATTTAATATTTAGAAAGATTAGTTTTCCTATAATTTTTGATTGGTGGGTGTAGACATGTCAGAATCACCCAGCCTCACAGGTCTATAGCACTGTTTTTCATCGCTTTGCAAAGTAACAAGAATATATTCTGCATTTAGAAATTTGTCTTCCCTACTTCTTTAGCCCACTTTTATCTACACATTTTATTTCATGCTTTGACTCTACTACAGATGTCTTTTTCAATGAGAATGACATTCATGATGATTTCTTGCCAGTGTAGAAATCTTCACCTTGGAAGGATTGTCAATTTTTTAGTATTAAGAGTTTTTGTAGCCCCCATACTACAAAGGCACCCCATTTGTAATTAGCACACCTAACTCCCAGGTCTTGGGTTCAGTGACACTCTAATAGGATAAAAGGGATCATCAGAGAATGAATGATTCTGAAACTTGACAAGATAGGTACAAAGTTAGCCTAGAACATTTTGCAACAAGTGAAAAAATAATATTTAAAAGAGAAAAATGTGAACATATCACAGCAACACTGAAGCAAGCTTTATTTGTTTTGCTATGTTTTAATTTGGGACACTTGGAACATCTAAAATAATGAAGTGTAGGAATGATAAACCATGGAAAATGAATTTTTGAGTTCACATAGATGATAAATTGGCAATTCAGAGGGGAGTGCTCTGCTTTTAGTATAATATTTTAGTATAATATTTATTACCAGTTGGTAAATAAATAGAATGAGCTGGAGTTAGGACACAGTATTTTTTGAAAGTATTATATAAAGATTAAATCAGGCAAGCCATTTATTGATGTTAAATCAAAGGTGAAATTTTGATAAGAATTATAATGTTTATGTTATCTTAAGATGTCTCCCCTCAGTCCATTTATTAATTAAAAAGAAAAATATCATAATTCTGGAATGGAGAAATAAAATATTCTTTGACCTGATGATCAAAATTAATATCACCAATGAGGAGCAAATGGATATCATGTGCCTCAGGTGTGATATCACGAGAAAAACACGGTATCTCTTACAAGATACTCTGACTAGGAAGTATAACCTGATTATAATAAAAAACATCAGAAACACCCAAATTAAGGCACATTTTCAATCAAAAAGGGCAGAGATCATGTTTTTCAAAAATAGTACCCAAGGTGCTGGAGTGGTGGCTCTTTGGTATATAGCATTTGCCTGTTATGCACAAGGACCCAGGTTTGAACCCCAAACCCCATATACAACTAAGTGTCAGAGAAACTAAAACCAGATGAAAAATAGATAAAATTGATTCTGTCTCTTCTCTCTCTCTCTCTCAAAATATAGCACCCAAAACACAATTGAAATTTCAAAGATTTCAGATTAAAAGAATATGAGGAACTTTGGCAAACAGTTTCAAGAACTTATCTTTGTCTGGGTCCATCACTGAAGGGAAAGAAATGCTATAAAGGATATTAATGAGGTCAACCAAAAAGATGGCATATGAATGATTGATTTAATAAAAGGAATTTACCAACGTAAACTTTACTGTACCTATTAACTACACTGTCTTATATAGCGTAATATCCTTATTCTTAAGAAATACACACCAAATAACTTAAAAGTCATTGACCATATAGTATATAACTAACCCTAAAGAGTTTCCAGAAAACAGCAACATCAACAAAAATCTATGTTTTGTGAGTGTGTATGTACAGATATACCTGCATATACAAAAAGAGAAAAAGGGGACAGAGATAAAAAGCAAGTATGATAAACCTGGAGTGCAATGGGATTCTAACTCTTCCATTATTTCAAATTACCTCTCTATAAAAAGTTTAAAATTTAAAAAACAGATTAACAGTTCATAGTCCAGACACCTTGCCTTCCTTAGACCTCACTCTGACATGCTTGAACTGGAGGCGGCAGACCTCTAGGTCCCTGTTTCCTGGACATTCTTAGATGGCTTATCAGTGCTCTGGATGTAATTTAAAGGTATTCCTATTCTTACATATATCAGATACGGTTGTCATTTGATCCCATTAGCAGTTTATCCTCGCTCATTTTTAACCCATGTGCAATAACCTAAGAGATAAATTATTACAATCTAACTGACAAATTTCTTATTTTCAGGCAGATATATTGATTTTAACTTTCACTTTGAGAAACAGAAAATTTGTGTTGAAAATAGTTTCAGTAGTTTAATATATTTGACATAATTTCCATGATTTATATTTCAATATTGTACTGAAAGTGTTTTTGTGTGGTTTTTTTTGATTAGTACTTTATAGGAAAGTTTTTAAAACATAATTCCTAGATTAATGGATATGATTTTTTTCTAAATTTAAAATAAGTTCTTAGATCATGTTTTTAAACCAGAAAGATTACATTTTCTTTAAAATATAATGAAATTTTGCACAGACCTATGTGAAATAGCTTAAAGACAAAAAGATTTGCATTTAAAAAAGATATTATCTGTTCCTACTAATCAGATGTTTGGTGGTTATGTTGGTATAACTATTCTGAGACAGGTGGGGTAGTAATGTTGGATAAAGAAATTAAATTGGAATTCTAATCCTGTCATCCTTAGTGATCCTGAAGTTGGAATTCTTAGTGTGAGAAAAAGGAGAGATAAGAATTATCTAAAAGTGCTATGGTCTTGAATTTGAATAATAAATATTATATATTTTATCTTAAAAACAAAATATGTTCTTAGTTTTGTCTACAGGAAAGGCCTAGATAGATGACCAATCCAGTATCAATGAGCACCTTTAGCTTCTAGTCTTTAGCCTCTACCTTCACATCTTAAAATGAGCCAGTTGCCCTTCGAGACATGACTGATTCCATGATGGTGGGCGAGAAATTTACAAGGTGATCAAAGAATATCCTGTCATATCAAATAAACAGAACCATGAAACACTAACAGGGTCTTGCTTGAAACTTTGAGTTATTAGTGATACTAAAGAAAGCCATCATTGCAGAATGCTAGAGAGCCAACTCAATATTTGAGGATTGATTAGTGAATGAAACATCTGTCATCCATCTTTCCTTTTCTACAAAAATTATACCACCAAGGTAATCCAATATTAGTTTAGAGGAAATAGTCGTTTATGGAAGTATTCCAGCTAATGTGTGAAAAATTTTTATAAAAGCCCAGAATATCATCGTTCTTTAACTTATAATAAAATTTTCATTTTAGGCATTAAGCATTTATACTTATTAACACTATAAAAGACATAGTCTGATTGATGTATCTTAAGGGAAAGAATTGAAAGTCTCTTATGAAATTGTTTTGATAATTTGACTAAAAATTGAAAACAAAGAGAGAGAAAGAAGACACCTCAATGTGGTCAAAACTCTACCTCCAACTACCAATATTCAAGACACACCAAAGAAAGCACATTCGATATCACAATATTTACATAATTAGAAAAATCCAGATTTCTGGAAAATATAGTGATTTTTCACCTCAAATTTTGTTGGGAAAAGATGGCAAAAAGAGAGAAAGACAGTGGATATCAACCAACCACAATGCATTTTTGGGATCTTTATTTAAAAACCAAAACACAAATGGTTAAAGCATTGGTTTTCATAAAAAATTATGAAATGATTATAAATTTGAACATTGCATGAGTATTTGATATTAAAGTATTTATAAAAATATTTCAGAAGTGATAATTATGTATTGGTTATATCAAAATAATCCTTATCTGTTAAAGATACATACTGAGATATTCATGGTGGAAATAATACAATATCTAGAATTTGCTTCAAAATGCTGTAAGAATATGTCAGAATAGGGCATTGGATGACAATTTGTTAGATTAAGTGATGCTTGCTAGGTGTGTATTATATTTTTGAATCCACTTTTTGTGTTTGCAAAAAAGTAGTAAAAATATAACACTCAGAAATGTGGGAGACAAACACCATAGGAACGAAATGCAAAATATGAGGGGAGATGTGGGCGACTAGAAAGAAACAAGTGGGGGTGATGAAATGTAGCTAAGAAATTACTATTTTTATTAGATATTGACTGTTTCTTAATTTATAAAATGATGTGCATATATTATTTATCAAAAATAGAAAAATGTAATAAAAATAAAACCTTTAACTCTTTTTCTAAGCCTACCAAATCTAAGTTTATCTTACAGAAGACCTTATATAAATAGTATAATTAAACCAAAAGTCAAAAAAGGGAATATTTTCTCTCAAATATAGTTGTAAGATAAAACAAATGACCTTGGTTGTGGGATTCATCCAATGATATTCCAGATTGTTAAAAAGAACAAAGTCAAACTATATGTACCAATGGGAAAGAGCCTAGTGATCTCAGCTAAGTGCAGAACGCAAAGCCCTTGACCTGTGTATAATGGACAGCAACAAATAATATTCTATTTTGGTTCATTTCTAGTGGTAAAAATTCTCCTGAAAACCTACTTAACTTTTAAGGTATTACAAAATTTTTTTGTTAGTATATATGCTTTTAGTTGGGGACATAATAAAACTATTCTTTGCAGTGGTTTTAAAACATGAATTTGATCCCTTAGCGGACAAAGATTGTGAATGCTCCATGTGCCATTTGGTATTTTACAAATATTTTATGAAAATAAATATATAGATGATTTTAGTAGGTGCAATGACAAAGATTGAACAGCATGTCAACAATAGCTGATTATTTATAATAAATAAAAAAGCTGATTTAATAATAGGGATTATTAAAAATTTTTAATGTGCATATTTCTTTTCTCAATTTTTATGAGAACCATTTATATTTTTGGTAACCAGAAAGCAAACAAGATAAAGAAGATATAGAAATGAAAAACTGTAAGATAAATCTTAAAAACATGACTAGCTTGTATCACCATCTGGTGCCAAAATATTTCCAGCATGCCAATGTTCATTGAACCAATAATTCTCTCTCCACTAAAATGTGAGTAAAATGTGTAACTTTCTATGAAATGACCTCTGGTCGCTGGCAAATAGCATCCTTTTGCACAACTGAGTTCAGACTCACTCCCGTCCCATGTTATTATTTACGGAACAAGTACAAAGTAGTTTGCTGCTGATTAAAAAGAAAAAGGAAATTCCAGCCAGCAATTTCTCAGAATGACTTTTATTTTGATGGATATTTTTTAATGAACCTAATTTATGTGAAGGTTGTTCTGTTAAAAGAAAAGTTCACAAAAATATCATGCATGATTGATCTCGAGACTGTGCCTCCATCCAAAGACAACACACAACAGCAGTAAAATATACATTTTATGGGCTTTTGTCTGTTTTGCAATAACACCGGAAAACATTCTTTAATTAAAATTTAAAACCGTAACTGATTAATTTTCTGAGTAAACAATCCTGTAAACATGGAATGTCAGCGTTTTAAGGCTGTGCAAGTATAAATTTTATTTTCTTAGCACAGGCATTCAGGGAAGACTTTGGGACAAAGCAGAAGGTGACACTATGCCTTAGGGGAGGAAAATTTGGAGATGTAGCAAGTTCTGTAACCTTGGTCCTGTCCTCTGATCTGAGGCTGAGTTAGGGCTGGGCATGACAGTGTTGGCATGGGTGTGATTTTCACTAACTCCACAGCTCTGTGCTAGCTACAAATTTCCAGAGTTCCAAGAAGCCCATTCAGTAGCTTAATCGGCTGCTGTCTCATTTGTACAAGGAGGAAGAAGTTCCCAGGAATTTGGCTGTTGACATGGCTGTGCAGAATTTAGACTGAGCACTCCCATTTGCTTTCTGTTGTTAAACATCATCCCCAATTTTTGCATGAGCCAGAAAGAAATCTCAGTTCTCCTCAGCAACTTTATGATATGTGTGCTCCCCCCAACTTTAAAAACAGAGGGGAGGCTTTCACATGTTACTTAAAATACTTCTGAATGACTTTTCAAGGAAACATGGAAATACATTGCCAGGAAAATGGGGGAGTATGTTCAAAGTAAAGAATCTAAAAATCTCTGCCTAGACATTTGTTTAAAACTTGAAATAAAAATGCCCATGGATCAAGTTATTTTTATTAGACATTTATAGTTTTGCCAATTATAAATTACAGCGACCTTTGTTCCTCTGCAGTCTAGAAAAAGAACCAGAGTTGATGTCCTCTGAGCTTGGCTTGGCCGTTCATAGTTTGAGTTTGTTTTCAAACATGGTCAGTTCTTTTGGATTCACTTAAAACCCTTTGCTTTCTTACCCAGACCAGTGCTATGCTACAGAAATCCACTTTGGAGTAATCGAGGGGGTATAAACCCATTCAATATACTTTCACACTTCCGTACCCTGCTTAGTTTCCAGGGAACTTATTTGAGTTGTAATTATGCCCTGAGTTTTTAAAAACAAAAATTTCTATGAAATTAATTATATTATTATTACTATAGAACGAAGAATACATATAAAGACACTTTGTCCAACTAAGAGAACTTTCATTCTTTAACCCTTGAATTCCAAGGAAGTGGCATATTGATTAGCACATCACTTAAAACAGAATGTGTGACTGGTGGGATGTATTCAATTTGATCATTGTGATCATCAGCAAAGTATTTACCAAGTGTCTGATTCCTGAACTAAATAGTAAAGAAAATAAAGATTTCTGTATATTTTTCCATGGAGGAAATGCAGAACGAAAAAAAAGTGCACTCTTAAAATCTGCATACAGAGAGTGAGAAAAGCATGTTTAGGTAGCATCTACTAAGAGCAGATTTATCTACGTCAACTCATGCAGTAGAGGAAATAATTTCAATTTCTCCATGTTCTTGAGAGGTAAGAAAAATGGACATTTTATGAGATGGTAATACTGCTCAAAGAACATAAAGACAAGATGCTCTGGAATTGTATTAAGGTTTTAAACTGAAGTGGAGTTGACTAAGCCCAAGTACAGCTCCTCTGAGCAGGTTGCTTTGAGGTAGATGGAAGTGATCAGGAAAAGGAGAGGAGGGTTATCCATCAAAGTTCTATAAGAGAGTCAGAACAAGCATTTCAAGTAAGAGAAAAAGCACTATGCTAGAAAGCTAGAATGGGAGGCAAGGTCAGGAGTAATATTATTGGGTTTGAGGGGGTGTAGACGAACTTTGAAATGGGGGCAAATAATGGATAGCCTTTTTCACTGGTTAACAAAATTCCTGGATATGTTATGACTTCTAAGCCAATTTTCCTCTTATTAAACACTCTGAAGACCTGGACTACTGTGTACAGAGGCCACTCTTTGTGAATGTGTGGTGAGTTGCTAAAGAGACTTAGAACTTCATATTCACATAGCTGCACAACCACAGCCTGAACCTGTAGATCTAACTGTCCCAGGGGAGAAGGTGGATTGACTTCTGGAGAAACAGTCAGAAACAGGGGATTAAATCCTCTGACATCTAAGTTAGCCATGGCCATGCCTTTCCTTGATATAACATAAAGCAAATGTACAAATTTGCCCAAATTTGCCTACTTGCTCTTCACTCTTCAACCACAAAACAGATTTGTGGCATTAAATAAGTGTACTACCCACATTTCTTGGTCTTCCATCAGAGTAACCACCATACCATAGCACTAAAGCCCAACCTTGACTTCTTCCAATCTAAAACAGTGAAGTGATCAATACCCAAAGAGAATAGAATATTCTCGAACTCAGCATGTTCCTGGTAATATTGGATGCTCTACTTTGACAAGAAGCTCGGGGATCTTGCTGAAGGGCACCGTGAATAGCTGCCTTCAGGAAACATATAAATCTTGTTTCCCTGTTGTCACTGAAAAGCATCTCAACCAAATGATAATGGATACGATTATTGTCACTTTTCAAATGAGGAAATGGACTACATGGAGAAAATATGATTCCAAAATCTAATAGTTGGCCCCATAGTCATTTACAAATCCATTCAGAATTGTCAAAATACACGTGTACAATTTTAATTGGGAAATGTGGTTGTCCTCTGTCACTGGTGCACTTTATTAAGCTCTTTTCTCAGGGAAGTGGTATAATATGAAGTGAGATGGATTGGGATTTTTATTCTGCCTTTACCATCTTTTGGGTATATATCCATAGACAAATTACCCAAACTCTAAATCATAGTTTCCTCATCTACAAAACTAAAGAAAAATAAATAAATAAATAGTAACTTCTTATACAGTTGTTAGAATGAAATTAAATGATGCATATAAAATATTTTAACAGTGATTGACATATTCATGGTTTAATAAATATTAATTAAGGCTAGTATTTATGGACATTTCGATTCTTAATTTACAAGTTCCTGATGCAATTAGATTTATCTTTGTAAACTTGAATCTCTTATAGTGTGCACAGCGCAGTACACACAACTGATCCCCTCATAAATGCTAGTGAAATTACTTAATATGTTCACTGTTAAATTTTTAAACCAAGGAGAGACATCCAGCAGTAATAGCTGGGATTTAACTCTCTTCTCACTTTGTTCCTACAAATCTTTCCCTATCCCCTGTCACCCCGGAGTCACAGGCACACACATGGCATCATATTTCTTTATGCTGAGCTGGAAGGGGTGTTCATGTTGATAAGAAACCTTCCTCCCACCCCACTTTGTCTGCCCTGCACTTAGGAACCAAGGTTGAGTTCAAACAGGGGTCAGGGAGATAAAAGCCTGAGGCTTAACCACCAATTCACCAGTCTGGTGCCTAAAACTTCCGTCATTTATTTATTGCCATTAAAAAGAATAGGTTGGGTCTGGTGTCCTGGAGGCTGCAGGCAGAAGACTGTGTGGTTTATTATCTCCCCTTCAATGGGGAAACAGAGCAGACCGATGCCATTTCCCTGGGACATGCTGCCCCGCCTGTGTCCTGCAGTCTCACTGGAAATAGAAGTTTCCTTGCACTTTATGTGATCTTTGTTTTTCATCAAGAGGCCAAGTACAGACATTTTGAAATAATTGTCAAAGACAAGAGCACATGCAGACAAAGAAGGGAGAAGCTAGCAAGCCCTGGGAGAAAGAAGGATAAACCCCCAAGGGCTGAAGCTTCCAGACTGAAAGTGATTTACTGCGGCCCGCTGCAGAGGCTATTTGTTAAGGAAGACGAACCGGCTTTTAAAGCCAGTAGTCCTGTAGAAGGTGCTAGAAGCATTCCTGGGCGAAAGCAGGGCGCAGTCACAGTGCCAGCTGGTGGCCATCAAGTTTGGTCTGCAGGGCACACGTGGCATATCCCCTTCCCAGTTCTGTGCATGGGTCCTTTGAAATGCTAGTGCAAAGGAACACAAGTGAAGCGCGCAAAAAGACAATTCCACACCAGAATTGAGCTAAAAAGCCAATTCTGGTTGGTCCAAAGAAAACCTAGAAGGTACCAATCAGGGGAGCCTGGACGTGAAAAGTCTTCAAATTCCCTCATGGGCTACTGAGCTCACAGGAGCCTGAGCAGTGCTGTTTCTCTTTTTCAACAGCTCCCCTGAGCTGCCTCCCTCCCTCCCAATGCAAGCAGATCGTAAACGTCAGATGTGAGCTTGTCTCTGTAATGATCTCATGACTATGAATAAAAATGCCCAGGGAACACATTTGTGAATCGAACTGCCTTGCTGTGCCATGGACCCAAATGGGCCAGGGCTGCTGCTCACACTCTCTGTGGTGTGTGTGTATGTGTGTGTGTGAGCTACTCCTATTAAACTTCCAGAGATAGAGAGCCGGCAGGGTTAAGCCTAGAAGGCTAGAATGATATTTTCACTGCCTTTGATGACACACTAAAATAAAGACCGTCTCATTTTGCAGCAGAACATTGAGTCTGTAAAGCCAATGTACATGTGGTTACTATTTACAGAATTTGGCATTTTCTATGAATAGTATAAAGCAGGCATTGGATCTGCTGTCATGTTTTGACAGGGTTGTCCTTTTTTTCCAGAATGCCACTCGCCCCACTCCCCACCCTCCACCCCCCTCTTTATTGAGAGCAATCTACCAATTTTTTTTTAGATGGACTAAGAAAATTGATGAATAATGAATTAAAAGCTGGAGTAGGTCAAGAGTTTAAGGCACAGGAAGCAATCACCCTGAAGAGTCAGAACGGGGCCCCCTAAGAGGAACTCAGGTCCCTGTTAAGACTTCCAGGCTCAGCCTTACTCAATCCCAGAATTGGGAACAAGATCAGGGACCAGGTCAGTGAGTAGCGTGAAGTGGAGTTTAAAACTGTTTTGTTTACAGTGAGCCACTTAGCCTCACGGTGAAGTGCCCAGTTCTTCTGTTCAATGCGTTTGATTTCTTCAGAGCATTTTGGACTGGCCTGGTCATAGTTTTCAACTCTGAACCTTTCACACATATACAGCCTTGACAGGGATGAAGTTGACAATGAGACATAATTTTAGCTGCTCATGTGACGTACATCCATCGATTCCAGCCTGAGGGTATAAATCTGGGTTCTGAGGTTTCAACTTCTTGGTGAGAGATGAAGTTTACCTTGTTTAACTTGTAAACCATTAATACACAGAACACCCTTTTGTAACCTGTTGAGAATTTGAGTTCTGGGTATTTTCTCACAGTTCTGCATATGTTAATTAAAATTTCACTTCAAACACTGGATTTGACTCTCTGGTGACCATTTACTGTTCTCTCTTTTTCTTCGGTTCAACATGTTTCATGTTTTCAAGAGACCAAAAAGCCAGGCAACCCCTACCTTAAACACCTTTCATAGACCTTCAGGTTTGCACCACAATGGACTCACTGAGTACTTTTTTTTTTTTTTTTCTGTATCAGCAGACACAACCGATCTGGTACGGATAAAAAAGTACTTACACATATTCTGAACAAGTAATGGTTTTCTGATTAACCAAAATTAATTTGCATGTTTAAATGAACATCATCATCACACTAAAAACTGAAACCTATTTTCAAGATGTCTCTCTTTGGCTTGGAAGGACTGAAGTATAAATCTGCTTATGGAATTTTAAAGCAGTAAGAAGAATGTCAACCAGGTCATGCACTTTATTATCATTTTATTGTTATTTATATTTGCTTAGAGTTGATTCAGAGTCTAAGAAACCTCTTACTCTCATTATATTTTCAATTATTAAATCATCTTATCCAACTAGGGGTCTGTCACTGAACTTTTTCTTAAATAAAATGAGGTTGTAAAATTAAATTCTTATAATTTCCTAACTTTGATTTGTGTAGAGGTCACCACCTTGGAACATTCATCCATTAGATGAAAATGAATGCATTCAGTTATTTTTGCATAAAATATATTGAACATTTAGTATGTGATGAACATTAGGCTGTTAACTTCCAGGGATATGAAGAAAATAAGAAAAAAGTTCTGTACTCAAATTGTTCATGATAGGGGCTGGAGTGGTGGTTCAGCAGTTACAGCAGTTGCCTGGCATGTGCAAGGATCCAGGTTCAAACTCCAGCACCACGTACACCACTGAGTATCAGAGCAATGAAAACCAGATGAAAAAACTAAATAAAATTGATTCTCTCTTTCCCTCTCTCTCTCACTGTCCCTCTCTTTCTTTAAAACAAAAATTGTTCATGACATAAGAGATAAGGTAATGACTATATACTCATTGATGAAATACATCAATAATACAGAAGTATTACTGTTTTTTTTTTTCAGGAAAAGCTCTGTGGCCTCCATTACCTATTGAAAGACTACTTCCAGACATTTCTTTGCAATTTACATTTTGTTATCAGAATAATTAGTAAAGATAATTTGCAAATTGCAGGAAAATTTCAGAAGATTCTCATGGATACCAGCCATTTCAGTTCATTATGCGTAGTAATAATAAAATACCTGAAAGCGGGCAATTTATAAAGGAAGGAGGTATATTTGGCTCAATATTCTGATAGTTTGCAGATCTGAACAGTATTGTGCTGTTGTCCTGACAAGGATCCTGAGGCTTTGTCAAAACCTGGTGGAGAAGTGGAATGAGCTTGTGTCTAAGCAAAGACACTGCGGAAGAGCCATTCTTGCAATTTTAATAATAACTCTCTTTCACCAAGACTTGTTGCAAAAGTGAGAATGCATCCCCCCTAGAAAAGCATTAATCCATTCATGAGGATGGAGCCCCTACAACATAATTAATCCCCCTCCAGGCCCAAGTTCTTAAAAGTTCCATCACCTCAACATTGCCACCCTGGAGAACATCACTTCCAACACATGAAACTCTGGGAAATATACTCAAACTATATCCAAGATAGCACTATCTTATTCAAATTATTCACTCACATAATATTTTTCACACTTCGCAAAATAATGTATGACAGAAATTCTTTATTTACAGGCTTAACAAGTGCAGGAGTTCAAATAAGCAGTTCATTCATTCAACAGCAAATATATTTTGTTGTTAACAAATATTAATAAATATGCATATTGAATGCCTATCTTGTGTAATGTAAATAGTGACACATACATATAGAACATTCAGGCTGTACAAACAAGCACATAATTAAATATTGAACATAATGCTAGTAAGGAAAAGAATAGGGTTCTATGGGAGAAAGGATCAATGAAAATCGAGATTTAGAATGGAGAAAAAGAGACAGCTCCCAAGAAATTGGAAAATGATCTGAGAATTAAATATTAAGTTATGCAATGGGTACAAGGAAGTGTGTTCTCAAAAGAGAAATGAGATGTGCAGAAGTACCAAAGTGGAAAATGGCAGCTGTATTTAAGAAATGACAGACTGAGGTTTGGGTATAGCTCAGAGGTAGGGTGATTATTTCACACGTGCAAAGCCTAAGTTTCTCCCTAGCACCATAAAAACAAAACAAAACAAAACAGAAAAAGAAGAAAAAAGAAAGGAAATTATCAATTTCAGTGTGCTGGGGATATAATTTGAAAAGGACATAACAGTACACATAGCTCACCATGGAGGATCTTGAGAGCCAAGCTTAGCTAGATCATGTTTCTAACGCACGAACAAAGAAATCTCAAAATCTCAGTGGCATAGCAAAATAAAAGTTTATGCTAGCTTACAAACTCATGGTCTGATATGTTGGGCGTGGTAGTGGATGGAAAATCTCAGCCCTAACCCAATTGTGAAGGCTGGCGTAGGGAGAGATACATCGAATAATGTGCTGTCTCATCCAGCACTTGTTCAATTTCTTTGTGGATTCATTTCTGTCCCTCCTTCTCAGCTCTCTAACTCTCAACAGACTGAAACCACCATTGAGCACATACACTGCACCTGCCTATGACATACATAAAGGTGTGTATATGTGTGTGTATAAGTATTTGTTGTTTTAATACTTGAGAGTGAACACTCTGTATTGGTTTTCATTATCTTGACCTAGAAGGGACACTTATTACTCAAACATAATGTACAGGATGACACCTGGCTCACAGGCCCTACCTGGAGCCAAATGAGTTTCAAATTGTGGTTTATATTCCTAGTACAAATAAATCATTTGATGAGGCTCTATCCTGTCTCCCTCCAGCAAGAGACTTTATCTTAAAGACTATTGAGCAGGGTTCTAACTTTGCAATGAGCCATATCTTTGTGTCCCCTAAAACGCATGGAATTTTAATCACCAGGTGATTTTATTAAGAAGTGAGACTTTTGGGGAGGTGATTAGGACATGAGAATGAGGCCTTTGTGAACGGGATTAGTGCTCTTTCAGAAGAGACCTGAGGGAGCTCAGTTGTTCCTTCCAACACAGGGTGATACGATAAGAGACACCTTCTAGAAGCCAGAAAGTGAGCCTGAACCAAACACTGAATTCGTGGTCACCTTAATCTTGGACTTTGAACGCCCAAAATTATGGGAAATAAAATTTTGTTGTTGATAAGCCACTTAGCCTATGATAATTTGTTACTGCAGTTGGAAGGGACTAACACAAACAGAATCAAATTTCAACTTTCATGTGATTATTCTACTGTTAAGGTGAGAATAGAATCAAGGAGACTGGTCAGGCTCTGGGCAAACCTATGAACTAGGAATCTGTTTTTCACCATCCCCTTCCAGGCTAATTAGTTAGTCATATGTTTCCATCCTCCTTTCCTAAAATATCAAAATATAAAGCTGACTTTGCTTGAGAATCCAACAGAGGAAAATCTAACCCTTATTAAGGTTGAATTCACAAAAACAAAACAAACAGATAAAACTCTTCTGAGATCAAAAGTCAGAAAACACTTCAAATTAATTTAGAGCTCCATAAAATCCAGATCCGTAGGATACAAAAGAAATTTAATAAAGTTTAAAACATGTAAGTAGATGGGCTTGGTGGTGTATATCTATAATCCCAGCTACTCGGGAGGCTGAGAGAGGGGAATTGCAAGTTTGAGATCAGCCTGGGCAATTAAGGAGGGCCTGTCTTAAAAAGAGAGAGAGAAAGAGAGGGAATATAAGTAGCTAATAGGATACAACACCAAAGAAAGCAACGCTAACAGACAAAATATGGGAAAATGAAGAAAGCAGAATTTTATCATGAAATATTGTCATTAAAATGAAAAGAATAATAGCAGTTACTAGCTTTATATAGTTATATAGGTAAATAGCAAATTAGACATATATAAAATGCATAGTGACTTTATGAGAAATATGCATCAAGAATCCAGCATAAAAATGGGGATGGAGAATGTAAGGGTGAGGTCAAGTGATATGGAAGAGATTAGGAGAGCCAAAAGGGTAGAGGAGAGAAAGAATATTTTCAAAAGATAATAATTTGCCATTTGTAAAGGAGTTGTTCTAATACTTTGCCATTTATAAAGGAATTGTTCCTTACGCTTAAGATTCATGATATTGAAACATAAAAATTAGAAACTGTGCCACACTGAACATGTAGTAAAACTTTAGGACAATAAAGAGTAAAAAATCTTAAAAAACAAAAATTAAGCAAATGCAAATGAACCACGAATGCAAATCCATCCATTAAGTAGACCTTAAATATTTCACAAAAGTAGTAGAGGACAGAGGACAATGAAATTTTCATATTTCACTTTTAGTTTATGTAGTACCAAATATCTCTAGAACCTATATTTTTCTTGATGTGTGTAGCTAGAAAATTGAAAAGAATAAAAATGTTCCAAAGACATGCTATTTAATTATGTGAATGGATGAGTAAAAATTTAAAGGAAACCTAAGATTTGCTATTTTTAGGAGCATATACTTTATCCTTTAAATAATAACCTTTCTACATTACCCATTTTACTTTTTCAGTTTTAGTACACCAAGGTTTTTAACACTATACTTGCTTATGGCATAGATAAAGGTGTGTGAAAATGTGCATGCATAAGTGTATTATTTTAATATTTGAGAGTGAAGGTTCTATAATTTATTTGTGTGATTATAGAGAAACATTTTTCATAATATTAATTAAATAATAAATATTGTGCCATCTCCTCCAGTTCCTGTCCTAAGTCTTTATAGATTCATCTCCATCTCTCTCATCTCTTTTCCTCTCCACAGACTAGTATTGTGTTCACAATTTTATCATACTAACAACTAGCCATACTGATCCTGTCTTCCTCTCTGGCTCTACCAATCTCTCTTTCCTTTCCCGGAGAAGCCTTTCAAAAAATGACCTGTCAGTCATTGGTATCCCCATTTTCAATTTCTCTTTTCTTTAAATTTCTAGTGAGTAGTGTTCTTTTCTTTATCCCCCCATCACCATCCCTTTAAAACTGTCTTAGCAAACTGTTTCCTCTTTTCTTCATTTTCAAACCTCAGTGCTCTCACCTTACTCTTTTGCTTGATCATGGTTGAACTCTCTGTTCTTGCAATCCTTACCCTGGTCTTTGAGTCATCAATGTTGCCCTGGCTTTCCTCCAAATCTGCTGGCCATTCCTTTCCAGCCAGCACTGTCATCTTTTCTTTATCTCGTCCTCCCATCACCCTACCCATCCCTGTGTTATATGATAAATAGACCTTCTGGAGAGTTCACATTTTGGATAATTCGTATTCAGTGTTAATATGAACTAAATTATTCAAGATGATAATATGAACTAAGTTATTCAAGATGATGGATTGGAATCATTTGGTCCAATCCTTTGTGAACATCTTTGCCAGCTCAGAAAAATCTGGGGACATGGAGTTCCTTGTAAAACCCCATAGTCTAGAAGGGATTTAATAGATACAATAAGGCGGCCAAGGGAAATTAGAACATTATAAACCTCTTGCATTATAAATCTATTCTCCAAGACTAGATTGTAAACTATAAGGCATTTGGTTTTCACTGCCAAGTGGAAGGGTGAACCATATGAGTCACCTGTTGAGATGAATAATTCTTAGGAAAACAAATACTTATGATAGTAGTCAGGTCAGCTCCCAACTTTAAAAACATTACCTAACTAGATAAAATATTAGATGCCTGTAAGGTTGATCTTTTTCATTGCCATTCTGCAGGATCTGAAAATAGTTGAATTATCTAGTCTAAACACTTTATATAAAAAATTATATAAAATACTTTTTATAACTTTGGCCTGTAAGATTCTGTATAAATTAGAGGGACATCAACATTTTTAGGACAAGTAAATCTCAGGGTTAAGCCTCTGGTGTGGCCTCCATACTAATAATCTTGTTGTAGTTGGAAAAGAGCCAAGATCAGTCAGCCTATGTTAAATGGAGGAGCATGTTATGGAGTTGTAGTGCACATTAGGATCAAATATAACCCAAAGGAACCGTCTGATGAAGTGTGTAGATGGATGTTTTTTGGTGGAAGCTACTTCTGGATGTTAACGCAAAATCAATTGTCCCTTTCCTTCTTACTCATAGAATCTGTTGGTGACAACAATGTTATCAGGTAAAAATTAAATTTCTAGGGAGGTTAGGTGGCTAGTGATGATTACATGAAGTGTTTCTGGTAATTTGCGGAAATTGTTTTCTTTCTTGAAATAGGTGCCAACTATTCCTCTTACTTCCAGCTCTTCTCCATGTTTTGGGTTACAGTCATGATGACTGGAAACGCAAATGCTTTCGCGTACTTGGTGAAAGAGGAAACCAAAAAATCACTTTCCTTTTACCACTTCCGGATGGTTAGCTCTGAATTTATGGTCATATCAGAGGAAAGGAAAACTCAATTTTTGTCTAATATGGTTATTTGACTTTCCTTTTGTATGAAGTTTAATCCAAAGCCCAATAAAATTTTGAAATAGGTGAACAAGAGCATCAGAATTGGGAACAAGACTTTAAAGCTTCTGTATCTTAGTTTCTTCATCTGGAGCTGGGACTTAGAGACTATAGTGCACCTCCTAAAACTTTCTCAGGATGAACTGAGTTAATGAACAGCATCTGTAGACAGAGGTTAAAATTATAAGAAAAATCTTCATACAAGAAAGTTTGGAAATGCTCTCCAAAATACCATGCATCCAGAAGAATCCATTTAAAGGTGGAGTCAGGCTATTTCTGACCCAGTCCATTTGTTTTATGCACTGCCAGCAATATCATTGTAGCGGAAAACATATTTCATGGTGTGTTGGGTGGTTGGAGTAGCACTCAGATGTACGTATACTAATTCCAGGTCAGCAAGAAAGATCCAAATCACCCCTGACAAGACCCAAACTGACCCCTTTTAACTCTTGAGTGAAATGTTATTTTACTCACCCAAGAAATCACTGAAAATGAAACTAAATATCAAAGAGAAATCAAAATGTCAGAAAAAGGATAATTCTCTCTGGGGCAGTACTCTGAACTTCTAGTTTGTTGTTATTATTATTTTTTGATAAGAGTTTAGAGCATGAGATGTGTTTTCCATCTCCCTCTAACCCTGATATCCTTATACATTCTAACACACATCCTCATTTGTCCTTTCCTCATATTTTCTCTCCCCTTTCAGGGTGTGTGGATGTTTAAGGGGAAATTCTAAGAACTCAACTGTATCTTTGATATAAGGTAGGCAAAATGGGTCAGGTATGGAGCAGAAGGGACTCCTGTTTTCCAAGGACGAATGGAGGAAGAGAGGTATTTACAAGCAATGTCCAGAAACTGAGGCAAGAGAGCAGACTGTAGCTATTATGCCCCCAGACACTGAATCTCCTGAATTCCAAGCTCTTCTCTGCCCCTCTCCAACCAAGAATTTTCAACAATGTTCTCTAGCAAAGAATTCCCTTTAAAAAAGTACACGGAAACACTAAACCCAGAGCTTTGTGACCTTGACTCTGAGCCTCTTCCATAGGGTGATCATTATCACTGTCCATACCGTGATTTTAAGAAGTTTGCTAAATGTGTTTACACTTGCTTTCACAGTCCTCAAATGTGACTTCTCTGAACTCTCAATTTGAACTCATCTTTTATCTACCCTCAATAAGTATATGATCAATGAAGTTTCAAAATCTTCATGAAAATGAGTCTTCCAAAACCCATCACAGTTTTGAGGTAAATATATATAAGTATGCCTCTCTATACTCAAAACCAAACTTTCCCTTCCTATTCCTTCTGTAACGAATTCTCATCTGTGCTGTGAAATTCTTCACTGATTGTCATTACTATCACCTACTGCTTTCGATTTCCCTCAAGTTACGGTCAAAAAACCACATTGTTTAAGGTACAGGGACTTTGAGACTCAGATGACTGAACAGAGACTTGGTGATCCCCTTGATTTGGTTGCCATATGCTAGTGTTTCCTGTCTGTCTTGGCGGGCTTCACCAATCTCAGAATTACCCATGTCCTGTCTTACTTTTCCTGACTTGGGAGGATGACTTCCATTGCTCCCTCTGGGGAATGTGCTGCCTTTTGCTCATTGATATTTATTTGCTTACCAAATTTTCAGGGTTTCAGGACAAAACACTGACCCATATGGCACACATATCCATTCATGGGTGACTGTGGGCAGTGGGATTTTTAAAGATGTTCAGAACATTGGTGATAGCCAACTTATTTCAAGTTGCTGAACAATAGAAAAGCAAGAATCATTTCACGTGAAAGGAAAAACAAAACGACAAAGAAATTCACACAACCAATTTGAGGATTATTAAGGAAGTAAGAACAAACATTTCAAGAGAGAAGCTTCACATAAGTCTTTACACATACACCAAATTTTAGGGAGAAATAAGCCTGGAATTGACATTCCTTTTGTGACATTTGTGTTTAATCAGTCCTACACTTCCTTTGATGTGCTGAAGAACAACCTAAATAACCAACACACAACACATGAAAACAATGGAAATTCTTACTAGAGGCAAGTCCTGAGCACTACCAAACAATTAGCTCACATGTTATATATATTTGATATATGTACATTTTAAAGGAATATTTAAAATTTATCATAATTTTCTTAAAATGATTACAAACAAATGCAAAAATACTATGCAAGAATTGAGATGGATTTCAGGGTATCCATTGTGAAACAAACTTTTGGGTGATTATTTAACTATATACTGTCTTCAGGTATCCACAGAGAACACTTCCAACCATTTAGTAACCAAAAAAAATGGACTTATTAAGTATCCTTATAACTTTCCACAACTCTTGAATAGATTTGTTATGGTTCAGATATGTGGTATCCCCCAAAAGCTCGTGTGTGAGACAATGCAAGAGTATTGGAGGTAAACTGATTATGAGAGATATAACCTAATCAATGGATTATCATTGATATGGATTAAATGGGTGCTGACTATAGGCAGCTAGGGTGCAACAGAAAGAAGCAAGTCCCCGGACCTACCTTTGTCCCTGGTAAAGGGAGCTCTCTCTCTGCTTCCTGGCTATCCTGTCCTGAGTTGCTTTCCTCCACCATGTTTTCCGCCATGATATCCTGTCTCATGTCAGACCCAGAGCTATGGAATTAGCAGAACATGAACTGAACCTCTGAAACCACGAATTAAAATAAATTTTTCCTTCTCTGACTTGTGCTTGTTGGATCCTTTGGTCACAGTAATGCAAAGCTGAATACAAAGATGTTCTTTCAATTATTAGTCTTTTGTTATTAGAGATAATAAAAGGTTCAAGGTTGTCTCATAGTATGCTACTTAGGGTCAAGACACTCCCATAGAAAAGCCTATGGATTATATTTTAAAAGCTTAATTTAAGCCCTCCAAATGGAAAGTCCATGTAGTTTCTGTGGTGCAGTTTTGGCACTAAGTGAAAAGGGAGTAGTGAGACTCTTGTTGATGTTCCCATAGTCAGTTGGGCTGACTTTCCTCTTTGGTTCCAGTCAGTGTCTGATCTCCTGGAACATTAACAAAAAGATCCCAAGGGCAAGGGATTGCAGTGGCTGGAAAATAAATATTTCTTAATGCATACATGATTTTCAAGGGAAGCAAAGGTGTGTAATGCATCAATTATTGAGAAATGTATAGAAATTTCATTTTAAGTGATGCATGTGCTATACAGTATAGCTATAAGCAATTCTTCCAATTAAACACGCATTCTACAGGAATAGCTATTTATCCAGAACAGTCTGATATAAAGGTTGAAACTGTTGGTTTGTTTTTGGGAAATCGTATTTGGAGAAATAATTAGCTTACATATGGGAGGGTAAAAAATACAATGGGAAATTTATGATGATAAAACGACTGACTTACAAAAGAGAATTTCTGGACCCATTAACTCACTTCTTAAATTTTCAACTAAGGAGACAATTCAAAATAAGGAAATTAATTTCTTTGTAAGTATTCTCTTGCAGTGTGGCTTTTAACAGTAAAACTTTGAGAACAAGTTATTTGCTTAAAGAGGAGATGGGATCAGGAGAGAAAAGGGACAACATGATGGAGACTCAGTAGTCATTAAAATAGAAAATTATGAATAATAAAGGGCAGTGAAACATGCACATCAGAATATTTCATATCTTTCTTAACTGGAAATATTTAAAATTCATATGTGATTTTGTAAAAAAACTGCAAATAAAGTAAAAAGCTTGAAAACAGCAAATTTGTTATAGTGGTAGAGTTTTAAATACATAAATTTAAAACATTTGGCATTCTTGCTTTATCTTAGTGTGGTAACTAAACTAAAGGAAGGAGTGAAATTAAAATTTTAAAAATGGCTTGATATGAGGAGGAATAAATTGACTACGATCACAAATTAGAGGAGGCTGACACCTGAGAAACAAGAGACAAACCACATGTTCAAAGTTGAAAAATGAAGAAGACAAGTCTCCATTTCAAAAATTAGGCACTTAGATGAGGGCCCTTCACTTGCCTCTGTGATTCATGAGAATCTCAGGACTGTGAGTAGGCTTTTTTCTTCAGTTTGTTTTCCTCTCTGCCATGGTAACCTTCTTCCTGTGAAGATTCTCATCATCTTGGTTCTCACCCCACACTGCAGAAGGTTACTAGAGGAAGCCACTGAATAGGATAGACATGACACCTAGTGACTCACACCATTCAAACCCAATGAAGTCATAGGTATGGCTGATCTCTGTATATTCTTTAAAATCTGTTAAGATCATAACTATCGTAACTATTTTCCCTGTAAAATGAGAAGCCTATGCCTTTGAAAAGTGTGATATGGTCAGGAGATGATTTTGCAGTCAGACAGCTTTGAGTTCAGTTTCTGGTTCTTCTCCTGTTTTTCTGCAGTGCTACTCTGAGATTAAGCACAATGCCTAGAAAACAAAAGGGTTCAGTATTTGGTATTATTATCATCAAAACACTACAAGCTATTGGAACTAAAATTACTGCTGATGATAGAAAGAGGTTGTTGGATGGTAAGTCAGTCATTGACATCCAGGAATTCAATGGATATGAGATCACATTGAAGTGATGAAAGGTGGTATGGACTTATCAAGTTTGAGTGAGTAGCAGACTTATATTCTTTCCATTAAAACAAAGTATAAGTTGATTTGAAAACGTGTAGTAGTAAATTTCATTTTTTAAATCCATTAATTCCATTTTATCCTCCTCCTTTCTTGAAGAAAAGATGTTTATCTTCCTATGCTAGTTAGTTTTCTGTCACTGTGACAAAATACCTGAGATAAATAACCTATAGGGGAAAAGGTTTATTTTGGCCTAGTTCATGGTTGATAGGCTATGTGATATTTTGGCCTGTCGTGAGGCAGTACATCATGGTGGGAGCATGTGATGGAGCAATCTGCTTACCTCTTGGTATCTGGGAAGCAAAGATGAAATAGAAAGGGGCCAAAATCCTTGAAATCCTCTTCAAGGGCACACTTCCAATGATTCAAATTCCTTTCATTAGACCCCATGTCCTAAGGGTTCTATTTTCTTCCAATACAAACACAGGCTGAACACCAAGCCCTCAATACATATGCTAATCAGTACATAGAACATGTACTGATTAAATCAGAGTAGTTAACACTTCTATCTCCTTATCATTTCAGGATTTTGAATCTTTACATGCATCTCTTCTAGTTCTTCATCAAATGCATAATTACTTACTATAGTCATTCCCTTACTAACATTACTTTGGAATAAGACGAACAGAGCAGGTGGAAGAAGTTGAAAGTCACAAAAAGTTGTATTTCTTCTAGGTTTTGCTAGTCATCTTTCATCACTGCAACTGAAATATCCTACAAGAACAACTTAGAGAAGGAAAAGTCTATTATGAGCTCACAGTTTCAGAGGTCTCCCTCCATGGTCAGCCAAATCCATTGCTCTGGACCTGAAATGAGGCAGAAGGTCATGGCATATGAGCCTGATGGATCTGTTCGACTCATGGCAGCCAGGAAGCAGGAGAGAGAAGAGTCAGGAGACAGATATAGTCCATGACTATACCCACAACAGCTTCCAGCCTTGAAGCCTCAGGGCGGCCCTTCACTCCTTTTTCCTCCTCTGAAGCCTAAACCGGTTGCCAAGTCCTTTGATTTTATCATTGAGATTCTGTCACCACCTTCTTCGTTTCCTTTCTTCTGTCGTTAACTCAGTTCAGATCCTTTTGTACCACTTCATAGCTAGAGAACAATGAAAGCTTCCCAACTCTCTTCCCTTGCCAATCCATCCTGCTGCAGTAATTGAGCTAAGAGATTGCTTTTCATCATTTTTGCCCTTTCAGCGATCCTATCTCTTCAGAATAAAGACCAAATTGACACCAGAATCTTCTGCTTACTGTTTCCAGACTGTCGTTACGCACTCGCATCTCTCACTGCTCTGATTCATAAACTGTCTTCCTCTCAAGCTGATACCTAAACCTGTGCTGTGTCTTTGCACACTCGAAACACAGCAACAGGAATGCCACTTTCTCTGCGCTGCCTTTTAACTATGTCTTCTTCTCCAGAAGCTTCTTCAAATGTTATCTTTTCTGTGCATCTTTCCTAATAATTTAGCCAGATGTTTCACTCTTCTAATTTTTTTTAGCATGTACCCTCTATAGTTTGTGCGATTTTGCAGCATGTCAGTTTTATTACCATGTAATCTTTAATTTCCTTGAGGATAACACATACATTTTATAACTTTAGAAATCCATCTGAGGGTCTGGCACAGAGATCTGTGTGTGTCTTTTAGAGATTATAATTGTTGGTTGATTGAAAGAAACTGAAAAAACTAAGGTAAAATGATAATTCCTCACATCAGGAAGGGCCAAGCTGGGAGTCTAAAGAATTGAATACTTCTTATCCTGGCTCATTACCTATGCCAGAGTAATTCAGAGCAATTCCGCATAGTGTATTACTATTCACCTGAGACATCAGAGCTGTAGGCATTGATATGAACTTAGGAGAGTCCATGAATTTAATGCAACCTAGGAAATGTGTTTTATACAATCCTGATGTAATCAAAGTACTCACTGTAAATGAAGAGTGCATGCAAATGGCAAATTCCCCACAAGAGTTCTTACTAAATTGTCAAGAGTTACATTTTTGTGTACAAAATGTATCCTGTATTATCATTTTCTGTCCTCAAAATTGTACTCCTCATAGAAAATGTTTCAGCTGACATAGAAAACCTAAACGTAGAATTGCTATATGAACCAGATTTTCCACCCCTAGGTGTGTACCCAATACACCTGAAAATTGCTATTCAGGTATGTGTGCATGCATGTCCATAGTATCACTATTTACAAGAGGAAAAATTTGGAAACAACCTAAACACCCATCAATGGATGAATGGGTAATTGTAATATGTTCATTCAGTGAGATATTATTCAGTTTTAAAATAGATTAAGTACTGATATATGCTGAAATGTTAATGAATTTCCAAAACAATATTATAAGTGAAAGAAACCAGACACAAAAGGTCATGTATTATAGGTTTCCATTTATATGAATTATCTAGAGTAGATAAATCTGTAGAACAGACTGGTGATTTTCTGGGGTTAGGTACCAAGAGGGCAAGGAGTAACTTCTTAATAAGTGCAAGGCTTCCTTCTGAGTTGATAAGAATATTTGTAGGCAATATAAAGCGGTGGTTGCCTAAGATTGTAAATGCACAGATTTTTCTTGAATTTTTAACATTAAAATGGCTTATTTTATGTTACATGAATATAAAAAAAAATCTCATCATTATCCAATGTGATCAATATACCCATGGTTTTTCTAACAACATTCCATCATCACACTAGAAGAGAAAACATAAATAGATAAACCAGTTTCTCTTCCATCAATGATTTTATAAATACTTAGAAAGTCCTAATCAATGCATTTGGATAATTATATGAAACCAATGACAATAAAATGGTACCATTATGGTTGGTAAAGTGTATTCCTGCTTTACTTTCTCTCCTGATTTTGATCCCAGACAAATCATGTGGTGTCCCTTAAGTTATAGAAAGAGAAAATGGATTGTAACAGTCTCTAAGATTTCTCCCAGATTTTTTTAAAGATTGTGATATATTAAACAAAGTGTTATCTGACAGAGATAGTACCCATTACGGGAAGCAAATGCCAGGAATACACCTGAGTGGCAGTAAGCCCAAGGAAATACTTCAGAGCTGAAAGCATAGGGAACAGTCCTCCTCCTTGATGACTGGTTGGAAGAGTTATTGTTACCAGGTGACACATTCACAGAGAACCCCAAAGTATCTTTAATATGGTGAAATATGAGAAATATGAGAAATAAGTCCACCTTCTGTAAGAGATGAAATATTTTCTTAAGTTATAGCTAAGTCATTCACAGATTATGTTCTATTTAAATCACTTGAAATTATATTCCTCTTCATAACCAAGACCCAACTATGTTCAAACTCTAGGTAGTTATAGTAAAATCATTAGCAATCCAACAAAACATACTTTGTGTTTCATCATTGTCATAGCTGAATCTCACCACATTTAAATTGATGTTCTCAATTGTGGTTTTTATCCAGATATATAAATTGGCAATTTTAATCTGATGAACTGAAGCTGGATGAGTAAGACTTAGTCATAAAAGCATGGATAAGATTAATATTTCATATTCACTGTATATTATGAACCTCGACTCTCAATATGAATCGCACAAAGCAGACTTTCCCCTAAACAATAATTACACTAATGCCTTAAATGGAAGTCTTCTGAGCATCCTTAGAGTAAATGCACCATTTCTTAGGAGAGTGGAAATCTCAGTGGAATGGTACCAGGGTTTCTGTGTGACCTTATGGTCCCCATATCCAGGCATAGGGGGCCTGGATTTTCTTTTCACATTCTTTTATGACACAAAAATACTATGAAAGGTGTTCTCCTTCTTGGCATTTCATCTGGTATGTAAATTAACAAACTGCAAAGCTGCCTGTCAGAAAGGGTTTTATAGCCCTCCGTTGTTTATATGTGTCATGATGGATGAGTTTCTTCTTTGTTGTTTGGCTCCTTATTTATTTGAAAAACTCCCCACCTTCTATTGAAGTGTCCTGGCTTTCTCCAGGCTCCAGCTGGAATGGGATGGGGTGTGGAAGGTAGGAAGTAGACAGCCCTGGAGGGTCATTTCCCATTGGAACAGCATCAATAACTCTCTTAGAATGACCAAAATAGGGGAAATAGCACTTTGGAATTTGGAAAGGGTGGACTTCCATGGGTGCAGAACTTGGAAAGTCTATGATTATCTGTGATCATGTTCACGATACCCTTCTTCATGCCCCCACCCCCAGACATCCCCTCCACATGTATATTCATACATAATGCAAACAGAAACAGAGGGGTCCCCCAACGGCTGCCCCTCTCATTGCCTCTAGCTTCTTGGATGCTATGGCAGTCAGGCATACCTTCCAGAAAGGCAAAGAAAGATTGTTTTTGTCCCTTTTCACACCTTCTTCAGCAATTTTCTGTGGCAGAAAATTTGGGAATGGGAACAAGTACAGCTGAAAAAAAACTGTTTATGAATAATGGAACATTTCAAATCCATCTGGTTTCTGAAACATTTTTTAGTTTCTCACTACAGCCAATTATATAGCATGCTTGAGTGAGAACTGGTTCTATCCTGAGGCTCATTCTGCTCTCAGATTTCTACATTGATAGTTGCTACTGACCTTGGAGGTTACTAGCCATATGGTAGTCCAATATGGTACTTTATACTCTACTTGTTATACAGTAGGTGAGGCTCTGGCAAACATAAATTCACATTGTAGTAGGCACCATGAAAGGGGTACCTGAAGGGGGAAGCTAGAGGGCCTTCCCAGATTTTGGCAGTGTGCACTGGTTTCCCTTTTTAGTTTAAGGATGCTGGGGGATTATTACATAGTTTTTCCTTTTGCTGCTTATGTATATACAGTGTATCTCTGAATAAATGATAAGAGATTATAAGAAAGATAGTGAAAAAATACTTTGGTTTTGGGAAAAGGCATCTCTTTTTAACCATTCTTTAAACATCCTCCTTTATTTTATATTTTGTAATGGAATATTTCAATTTATAATTGTGCATATATATTTGATTTATAATTCAACATACCAAATGTACATCTATTTCAATATTTTTATTTTAACATATAAAAGGAGGAATAACACTCTATCTTTGTCACTATGTATCTTCAAACGTTAAGCCCATGCTAACCAATAAGTGTAGCATCCAAGATCCTATCATTTTAAATCAGTCATTAAATATCAAATTTACAAAGCAGTAGAAACTTCATATTTATCTACTAAATAATCAGTTTTCTTGCAATCATCAGCCTTTCTGGATGGTTTACTAACAACTATTGTAATGGCTATTCATTTTCACAGATGACAAATTATGGTTTGGAAAATAAAAATACGGTTCCCAAACTTGTATGGCAGGCAAGCACCAAAGTGGAGTTCAGCTCTAAATCTCTCCCACTCGAGTCTGTTGCACCAACCTTCTTAGCCTCAGAGCTGTTTGGATACATTTTTTTGTGTGTGTGCGAAGCAAGGCCAGTGCACACAAGGACAAAGAAGATCCTGAAGTTTAAACAACTTTAATGTTGATAGAACTGGAGCCTCCCAGGGAATATGAATATGAATTTAATATGTATGATGTGCTTACATGCTTGATATATGTGGATGAAAATGTTCTGCAGTTTTTCATCACTCTGTGTACTTGTTTGACTTTTTTTGAGTCCTTGTCTCTTTTTCCTTTCTGATCATCACTAAATTATGAATCCTTGAAGGCAGAGATACATTTTATATGTTAGAATATCCTTCCTTCCCCAGTATCCAACATCATACATTATTTGTAAAAGGTCTAATACTTTCTAAATGAAGTAATATGGACACGGCCACTTATAAGTATTGCAAAGTATTTTAGGTGCCATATACAAAATTTCATTTTGAATAGCCTAAAATAGATGCTCTAATATATGTAATGCTCCCCAAGCTAAGCTGTACAAGATGGCAAAATTGAGATAAAATGTCTAATGCTATAACCTAAGCCCTGTCCAATGAACAGTGGTATATCTGAGAATTTTGAATTTTCTGCATCTTTGCTCTCTAATCTGGGCATAGACCCTCTCGATTCGCTTTAGTTAATTATGGAGCTACAATGGTGAGTTCAATAGAAGGAGTCTCATTTGTTTTGATTTTTTAAATTAAGGAAACAAGATACATGAAGGTTATTGGTATCACACTTGTCTCTTTCAGGTCCTAACTCATACTTTTTTCCCTGTAGGACTTCTCACTTTCCTGAATTCTCCAATAGAGTCGATTCACTGGTGTCAGAATGAGGGGCAACTTCGTTCTCTAGTTTTAAAAGATGAGTCCAACCATAAGAAGAATGATTAGACTGAACCAATTGAAAACCTTCTCTACTGTGATCCTATGTGTATTAGTTCTTGGTATAGAATCTGGAGCAAAAGGTTTCTCATGAGTGGCAGGTGAGCATAGTGCTACATAAGTGCTCATTCCCCTCCTTTCCTCATCTTTAGTGATAGGCAAAGGGAACTGCACTGGAAAGACTAGTTTCTTCTTAGCTTTTTAGAACAAGTCTGCCTAGGGAATCATCTGTTTGCAAAGGGATTTGCCATCCCTCTGTATATGAACTTCATCTCAATCTTTCAATGTGGTAGCCTCCCTAAGTTTAATTCATTTAACATACAAACACTCCAATAATAGCAAAATTTGTTAAGATTTTTTTCCTGCTTGGTATTTGTGGAAATTGGTAGGGAAGGGGAAAAAAAAGGAACAAATAGCTCTGGGCGAAACCAGGCATCTGAGAACAGATGGCGTGTGAGTTTCTACAACTGAGCATAGCTGACAAACCGTAACAGTGACCTGCTCTGCTACACAACTACTGGGACTTTAGTGACAGAGAATTCCCAGTAAAGCCAACAACCTCCTCCAGACCTTGACTTTGCTCAGTAATAGCAAACACCATACATACCTTACTGGTAGAACAATGGGATAATAATAGCAACAGCAAAATTCTTCCTAATAAAGATTCTATAGGAAGTATATAGTCCTTTCATTTCACAGAACGGAGTAGAAACTGACAACACTTAGGCAGATCTGAAGCAACTCAGAGCATCCAGGCATTCTTCTGATTTCCAAAAAGGATTTTTCCAAATTGGGGAAAATGGGAAGTCACTAGTACTATGGATTTAGCCTTCATCGTGTATCTACTGTTTTTCTGTCTTCCCAGGAAAAGTGCAAAATAAGTCAAAAACAGCACAAAAAGCCACTTAACTTGGCTGTATAGCTTTTCAAATCAGTAAGAAATTATTTTCCACACAAATGATTTTGGAAACCTCAAGTTCATCAGTTTTCCCATAACGTATTCTATGGTCCATTTCCATTCTGTCTTTTAATCCTTTGCTCTTTCTTCTACAGTTTCAAAATTTGTGCTACTCTGTCTTCCTCATTGCCAATCACACTCTTAATTTATACCTATCTCATTTCAAACCTGGAATGGTGTGACAGTCTCCCATCTGGTCTCTGCGTTGTATGTTATGATCACACCCTGTAGCATGGCAACATTTTAAGAAACTTCTGTTTCTGGACCCCATGTCGGTCCTACTGGACTGTTATCACCAACAACCTCCTCAGATAATGAGTCATTGTCTTAGTTTCTCCATTATGTAATATACTCTAGCTATTTCTGCCATATTATTTTCTGTACATACTCATCTGGGCAAGGTCTTCAGTGGGTCAGTATTTCTGTGCTTTCCTTCCTGAATTCCAAGCCTGCATGCTGTAGACTTGACCTACATGGCCTCGGTCAGTTGTTCATTCCACAGACATTTCTTGAGTCTGCTGTGTCAAAGGCGATGTGTTTAGTGCTGGGAATCCAGTGATGGACCACACAGTGTTCCCCCTCCCATGTCTCTTACATTCTCGTGGGAAGAGACAAACAATGTCTGAGAAAGTGAAATATAAATAGTATACGGCATCTCTTATGATAAATGTGGCAGAGGTAAGTAGAGCACAGGAAGCAGAAAGATAGGTGTAGGCCTTGGAGTGGATCATCTGTTCTTCCCCAAAGGGCAGAATAGAGTGCTCAGATTGGGAAATGTTTCCACACCTAGACTAAATACTCTGGCCTTGAAATTAAGATGAGGCCCCCATTTCAGACCATATATGGATACAGAAAAGAAGTTATTTCTCCAAATATACAAGAGTAGATTTTCAAAAGAAAGAAGAGATTTAGAAGAGAGAAAATAATGAGTTTTCACTGTAATTAGAAATACAAAAAGGATTTTTATTCCAACATTCTCAAACTGACTTCCTTCCCTGATTTTGATTGGCAACTTCATGGGATCCTGGGGAATTCATTCCACGGGAATGTGTGTGTAGGCACAGGGCACCACACTCTTGTGAGTCTTCACTGAAAACCTTGAATTAATTTTGGAATAGTTTCATAAGATCTACAGTCACTTCTTCCCCAGTGATGATTCTCATTCTTCTTTTGTTTTGTGAGAACATGCCACATAAAAATAGAAGTTGTATAATTCCAAATCCAGGGAGACAGGGTGCAGCTCTTTTCTTAAATCTTTTATGAGTGGTGTGAGATAATTCTGTAAATAAATCCTGGAAAATGTATGCAAATCTAAGAGACCAGTTCATAATTTCATGTCCCGAGGAAGCTGGTCAGGCATTTTGGAATGTAATGCATGCATAACCCAGACTCAAATTGAAAATGAGCATGTCTCAAACAAGTCCAGTGGAAAAGAATTAACAGGAAAACCAAAAACACCATATGCTTATAACAGAAAAAGTCGCTTAGAGCAACATGGTATAATGATATAATTGAGTAAGTATCCAATTGCTCCAAAATAGAAGCTAGGATACAATGGGTAAGTTAGGCCTGATAACCTCTGTTGTCTAGTTAAATTTATATGTCAAAAAAGGAGGTTTTTCTCTTTTTTTGTTGTTTTTCTTTTTATATATTAGAAAAGAAACACATCATTGGCTTAGCTTTTGCTTTTAGTAATGATGAGCTAGACAACTTGGGCTTGTGAGGATAACCAGAAAAAAACTGGTTCTATATTATTTTCAAAGATGTTAGATTGCTGACAGGTCTCTGAAAAATAGGTAGGCAAGGATACTGGAGTGGACAGAGGCCCAAGGAAGCAATGCAGAGGCTTCCAGAATGCTAATGCTTGCAGCACCTCGCAGAAACAACTGTAAGCCATCTTTGGGGGAAGAAATACCATCCTAGGCTTCACATTATTCTACAGACCATTTTGAAAGTATAACATATACCATATAGCATACAATGAAACTTCACCAGCTCAAAAGAAAATAAAGCAACAGAAACAAAAGACAGCAGAACCTTCAGGCATTACATAGCACCTAAAAGCTACTGGCACTATTAAAAGAAAAATTTGAAATAAACGTGGCTACTATATTCCAGGAGATAAAAGAAAGAACCCAGAAGTCAAGAAGAAAAATCAAAATAATAATGAAAAAATCACTGGGAACTGAGTGATTATAAAAGCATATTATTTCAAAAGTTTTGTAAAGTAGCTAAAGTTATATATACTTAAATGAAAATTTACAGCCTTAAATACACATCTTATTTAATAAGAAAGGCTGAAAAGTTGTAAACTCATATGAACTTGATAAACATCATTATCTTAGGCCAAAAAGAGAACCACAAACTAAACTCAAAGAAAACACAAGAAATGAAATGCTATACATAAGAGAAAAATTAATTAAAATAGAAAACAATTACATAATCAGACCAAACTTCTAAAATTTGTCTATTAGGAAAAAAAGGAAATTACTGTAATTTTTTTTATTTTTTTGTTTTTTTTTTATAGAGAGAAGGACAGAGAGAGTGAGAGAGAGAGAGAAAGAGAGAAAGAGAATCAGTTTTTATTGAGTTTTATCACATGGCTTTCATTGCTTTGAAGTTGTGTACGTGGTGCTGGGGTCTGAACCCATGTACTTGCGCAAGCCAGGCAAGTGCTGTAACCACTGAGCCACTGCTCCAGCCCAAATTACTGTAGCTTTGATGAATTTGATCAAGAAACAAGTAACATGTCAGGGTTAGTGCTCCTGTTCTTATTATATTCAAATACACAAAAGGCTATTTTGAGGATATTTAGGCCAGTAGGCAAAATGCTTGAAAAAATTAACTAATTAGTTAAAGTTAAATGTCTCACTCAAGATATTTCAGAGAACAAAAAGAGAATAATCTCCAGTATCTTTATGAAGCTAGCATAATCCTGATGTCAAAAATCTGAACTAACTTCAGGAAAATAGAAAATTATAGCCAAATATCACTCATAAGTATCGACTTAAAATCAGAAAAATAAAAATAATCAAATCCAGCAAATATAATGACCAGCTTGGGTTTATTTCAAGAATGTGAGATTAACTTATCATTTGAAATAAATGATGAAAGTAAATTTGTTAAAGCTTAGCAATTTCATAATATATATTTAAGGTCTGACCTTGATACACATAGAAAGAAACTTTGTGCTAATAGAGATTATTTTACATCAAACTTTATGTTTAATGCTGACAAACTTCAGATTTTTCTTTCAAGATTGAGTACTGAAATATTACTAAAGAGTAGCCTCCTATGGGTTCTGGCCAATGGAATGATCAATAAAATGGTCATCATCACAGATGATTTCACTAGTATATACAAAATTCAGAAGAATCAACAGATTCATTTATTAGAATCAATAAGTGAGTTTGGCAATGTTAGTCAATGCAAATAAAGAGATAAAAATTGTCATCTTCCAAATTCATAAAATCAGCAAATAGTTCCTATCATATGTGAAGAACTTCTATAAATCAGTAAGAAGATAAAGAAACCCAATTAGGAATATGGTACAGATTTGTGAAGGCACTTCTTGAAATACCTCATCCAAGATCACCCAAATGATCAATAAACATATAAAAGGGTATTTGACATCATCACTTGCAACAGAAACAAAAATTACAACCACAAGGTGATATCACTAAATATTCAGCAAAATATCTAAAATCAATCAATCAATCAAACAAAGAGAAAAATACCAGTCATGTGAAGCAATGTGAATACTCATTACACTTCTGCCAGGAGTATAAATTTGTTACCACCAGTTTAGAGAACTATTTATCATATTTTTCTAACTTTGAAGATCTCCATATTCTGTTATTTCTTAATTTCATTCTTGGTATATACCCAATAAAATGTTTAAATATGTACTAAGAGACAGATACAAGAAGGTTACAGAAACTTTATTATTTATAGACCTAAACCAAAAACAACTAAATGCCTATCAATACATAAATAATTTATAATAAAGCAAAATATATGTAATAATAAAATAATCAACTGGAAAAGTAGTGAAATACAGTTTCCCACAATAATTTGATAAATCTTTCAAACATAATGTGGATAAATAAAGCCAGACACAAAAAAAAAAACAGTTTACTAAAAGTCCAAAATCAGGCAGTACTCAAATAACATATTTAGGGATGCAGAGCTAAATGATAAATTGTAAAGAAATCAAAGAAGGGGACTGGAGTGGTGGCTCAGCAGTTACAGTGCTTGCTTGAACCTGCACCACGTACACAATGAAGTGTTGGAGCAGTGAAAGCCACATGAAAAACTAAATAAAATTGATTCTTTCTTTCTTTTTCTCTCTCTCTCACTGCCCCTCTCAAAAAAAAAAAAAAAAGGAAATCAAAGAAGTAATTTTCTGAAAAATCAAGACGGTGGTTACCTCTGGGTAAAGGTGCTAGGACTGGGAAGAGATTTATGGAAGTGAGGTATGGAGAGCATTCTAATTTTTGACATGGTGCATGTTGTATTTATAACAACACTGAATTCTTTTGTATGTGTTATTAAAAGTTTTTCTGAATGTGTGTTTTATAGTCACAAAGCTTAAAGCTTTAAACAAGCTTTATACCACCAGAAGATTTTACATGACACATCAGGTTGCTTAAGGATCACACAGCAGATCACCAAAGGCAATCCTCTCCACCCACACTTTTCTGAGGAAAGCCAGGATTCTTCCTCTTTGATCTCTTGGAAACCTGATAATATCATGTATCTCCCTCTTTTCATCCAGAAAGTTGATGTAGTAATTTCATGTTCTATGAACAAGCTGGAGGGAACTTAAAAATCTTTTGTTTTTTAGGAGATGTCAAAATACAGGGGTTTATGGGATATAGGGAACACTGCTTAAACTGCTTATGCCTTTTTTACAACAAATTTGAAGCATCCCCTACAGATTGAAAAAGACCAGACTGACATGAACTCCCAGTTCTTAGAGAGTATGTAAAAAGATGCAGAACGTTCTTTCAATGTCGCATGTAGGCTACAAGTTCATGAGCATGGCATTAATCCATTTTCATGTATATTCTCATCTACTTCTAAACACAGCAGTTTGGAGGGTAATCATTCAATATCTTCTGGTTCCATATCAACATGACTCACTAAGCCAACGGAGATGACTGTGGGGAAGGTTACATATCTGATGCCTTTTATGGTGTTCATAATGTCACTATATAAGCATGTGACTGGTTCCATAGGCCATGGAAACTTAGACTTTTGAGAAAGATACAAGAATATATATTCTGTGACCAAAATATATATTAAATAGCCACAACAATCATCAGGGAAAGATCAAAGGATTCAGAAAATACAGATTCAAATTCTGGCCCTGCCTTTTACTAGAATGTGTTCCAGGATCATTTTTTCTATCACTGGGACAAAATACCTGAGACCATCAGCTTAAAATTAGAAAATGTTTATTTTGGTTCATGATTTCAGAAGTTTCAGCCCATGATTCCTTGTCTCTGTTGCTTTAGGTTTGTGCAGGCAGAGTACATCTTGGGGGAGTTTGTGGCAGAGGAGGCTGCTCACTTCATGCCATCCACAAAGCAAAGGGGAAAGAAAGGAAAGGGTTAGAGGGTCCCAATATTCCACAGCCCCCATGACGTTCCACCATGCTCCATCTCCTAAAGGTTTAACTACTTCCCAATAGTTGGGCCACAGGTGGGCTTTTGGTGGACATTTCAGATACAAGGTATAATAAGCATCGATTGTTCTTCTTTATATTTTTGGTGGACATTCTAAGAGATAATGGTAGATTAAGTATGTAGTTGTTCTTTCTGATATAGACTATATCACAGATACTCAAAGGCCTCCAACAATAAATATAATAACCTGAATAATATTTTAAGGAAAGACACAGTTTTGACAGCTCTTGAAAGATGAATGATCCTAATGTGATGGATTTTTTTTCTTTGTCAAAGATGCAAAGAGAACTAGAAATTGAAGGCACACATCCTGTAATACAGAGACCATTTCTCTTAAGTCTCTTGGAGATTTCTTTTCCTTCCCAGTGGTCAATGCTAAATATCCATGCGATTTCAGGGTCAGCCCTCTCCTCCTCTAGTGATGCCTGCTCTCTGATTTCTCTCATTGAACTTCCCTGCTTAAGTCATCATCACTATGCTGGTCAAATCCAAATTAAATCTCGACCACTGTTGTCCTTCTTGAGCTCCAAGCCCTCCAAATCCTAAATCAAATCCTTCCTACATTCAATCTATAGTTCTCTCTCTTTGATTTATTTTTTTAAAGAGAGAGGGACAGTGAGAGAGATAAAGAGAGAATCAATTTTATTTAGTTTTTCACATGGCTTTCATTGCTCCAAGACTTCGTTGTGTACGTGGTTCTGGGGTTTGAACTCGCATACTTGCGCATGCCAGGCAAGCGCCTTAACCACTGAAACACTGCTCCAGCCTTTTTTTTTTTTTTCTCTTTTAAAGGAATATTTTAATGGAGTTGAAACCATTTCAAGGCTGAGTCTTGACAGCACATTCATTCTGTGCTAGGGACTTTCCAGAAGTCAGTGGTCTCCTAGAAGTGGTCTCCTAGAAGGCTCCTGCAGCTTCTTTGGGTGCTTTGAGGCATGGGGTTCACTAGGAGTTGGGATTTATTCTGAGCCTCGGGCAGCAAATGAATTGCTGTCTGAATAAAGTTCTCCTTTATTTCTTCAGTTATTGCCCTGACAGTCTCATGTACTTTCAGTGGGACTGTTGCCAGTATAATAATTTTGTCACACGCAAGTTTTAATTCACTTAATTATTTAGGAAGTCAGTTTTCCATCAGAGAGAAGGATATCATTGAATTTCCTTTAAGGTGTAATTAAATACATGATATCCTGGCCTTGTGGAGGCTTAATTCACTTCACACAGGTTTGTACTCCAGTGCCCCCAACAATTTCCATCCATATAATTGGAGCTTCCCTAGAAAATAGTCACGCAGGAGTGCTTACCACTTCTGCCCCTGTTGCTCATTTATTTAACAATCTATTATGAAATTCCAAGCACTAGGTTAGTTATTGAGAATCACAAAATCAATTAAAACCTCAACTGACTACAGAAGCTCAATCTAATATTGAGGGGTAGGAAGATCATGGAAAGGGAAAATACAGATTAAAAGGAACTACATTATCTAGAATAAAGGTACTTATCACCCTCATCCAAGATTATTAGAAAAACCATTTGGCACCTTTCTGTTTTCTCATTCTTCAGTCTCTATATCTCTACAATTTGACTTTGGTCTTCTATTCCCTTAAAAATACCCCAGCCAATGACTTTGTTACTTCTAAAACCTATGTGGGTACTTACCAGTTCTTAATTTCACTGTACTTCTTGAAGTGCATCATCTTGGCCTTCACCTTCCTCTCAAAATATTTCTTTTCCTTGGTCTCATTGGTGATCAATTCCCATTATGAGTTTCCTCTTATCTCTTTGGTATACATCTTTTAGCTCATCATCCAAATCATAGTTGTTATATTCCCTCCCTCAACTTTCTTCTCTTTTTTCTGTCAAATCTATTTCCTAAATTATCTCATTCATCAGTTGCCATCTCTGCTGGGGCCATTCCCAAAGAACAATCTGCAATCTAGAGGTTTTTCTGAAGGTAAATCCACCAGAGGAATACCTACCATTTTTCATATCCCAAATGAATGGTTCAGGGGCAATCTAAACACCCAATTAAATCCAATATTTTCTTCATTGATTGGTTCCTTCTATAACTCAACAAAAAGTTATCACTGCCTTCTAGTTCCTCATGTCAGAAACCTATGTATCACCCTGTCTGTTCCTCTCTATCTTGTCCCTATACTCAAGTAGACAATATCTCTTGATTCTGTCTCCTGGTAATTGGGACTACTTTTCTCCATTCCTGTAACCACCTGTTGTACTCAGATCTATAATATCTTTCACCTGTAAATCTCAGCTCTGATTGTTCATTGTGTGTGTGTGTGTGTGTGTGAGAGAGAGAGAGAGAGAGATTGAAGATCGAACCCAGGACTTTATGCATGCAAGGCAAGCACCTCAACACTAAGTCACATCCCCAAATCCCCAGTACTGTTTTTCCCATTTTAATAAAATAAAAATTTCTATATTTCTAATCCTTCATGAATTGACCTCTGCTTCATTTTCCAGTCTACATATTTTTTAAATTATCAATGCTTGAATCCATTTTTCTTCTTGTACTTTCCCCCTTATATATTCTTTCACTTTTGAAAGCACAAAGCTTACCTTATGATATATTTTCAGCCTTCCCCCATTAATGTCCACTGGAGTGTCCTGGTGAATGCTGGAGAATCATAGCCTTAACCCAATGAAGATGATGCCCTTCTTATATGTCCTTGCCGTGTCATGAGCGCATGCACCACATGTGGATGGTGTGTTATAACCGTTGCTTCTTTCCCTGGAGTAGGTGGACTGTGTCTTGGCCCCGATAATTTTTCAAGCTCTAACACAGTTCCTTGAAATTTAAAAAAATCATGCTAATGATTAAGTAAATCAAAGGGTATTCACCATATTGCCCATGAGATAGAGCAGTAATTTCCACTATGCAAATGACTAAAGGTTTAATAATGGATGTGACATCAGGATTGGACCTTGAAATAATGTGAAGTGTGATACAAAATGATGTACGCATCACAGAGGAGACGCCTCCGTTACCCTTGCAACATAATAAGGGGAAGTGCTGGTGATTGTCCCAGCCACCTTCTGATTCAAATGGTCCTCTTTCCTGGCATGATATTCAAATTAGATGCTAATCGTCACCTATCCGTAAACCTCACTGAGTCTCACTATGGAAGACAGAACCCTAATCCTGAAGGCTGTCCATTCTCCAGGCCAACACTGTGAACTGAATATAATTAGATGGAAATAAGAGATTAAACAAGTATTATTTCAGCTTGTACATTTAATCAAGAGAGGTCAGAGAACAAAGGCTGGGGAGACCATGAGGCTCATGATAGGGGATTATTGTACCACTGCTGCTCAATCACATGAGCACTTTCTCCTCCGGTTCATGTGTTATAAAACTGGTGGGCCTGGGGCTGCCTTTGGATTACAGCCCCTTGAAGTGATAAACATGCTGTTTCTCTGAGATTTGCCCCAGGAGATAAACATTTCCAATGGATTTTTCTGACAAAGCCAAGAAAGCTAATAATTGCAATGTCAGGCAAGGAAAAAAAGTGAAAACTAATTCAGTGTGATCCCTTATAAAAGAGGGAAAAAGAGCAAAAGATGATTCACCCCTGGACACATGAATTGTCAGAGCTCTTTGAGGATATTTTGAGTAAGTACATCCGCCAGGTTATAAATAATGACAACAGACAGTAATTTGCATGGATTACGGTTGTTAACATTCATCAATTTCTGCATTTTAAAATACTCCCAAATTCTTGATTAGGAGTAGCTCTTTGTAGTGAAGGATTGATAGTGGGAGTAAAAGAATCTGATGAATTTAAAACTCAGATGAGAGAAAGCCAAGCCATCCAGATCTAAACTGAGATACCATTAGTAATTCCCATAAATCAAATCATGTTTATAGTGAGGATACAGTTGAATTGCCATCTGGACTTTTTAACCTCGACATTTATTTCCGAATCGCTCCCTAATATTGGAAGTAAACTTAACCCTTCCTTTTATCTTCAGAGTTTGCCTTGATGCCAGTTCCCTTTCAGAGAAATGATCTGATTTTTGATGGGGACAGAATGTCACATGTAGCATGAGGTTGGAAGAACTGGTGAAATTCTTGCATAACATTAAGTTATGAAAGAAAGAAAACATAATCAGCTTTAAAACACATCATCTGGGAAGAATGTAAATTGAAGTCAGTGGGTAGGGAGTGACCGGAAATCTGCATTCCAACTGCTTAAGTTTGGGGCATGAGATTCAAGTACATAATTATTTAATTAAAAAACTGTAGTTATGGACAGTCTTGACTACAGATAGAAGTGGATTCACACAGGTTTTCTACAGTAAAGATTAAAAGTCTAATTGTCTGGAACCTTTTGGGGCTTTTATTATTCTTTTTACTTTCCTAGTGACAGTGTTTAGCATGACAGACAGAAAAAGTCAATGTTCATGTATGAACTTCTCTTTCCTATTTGATTTCTAGATTCTAACACTTTGCAAGGCAGTATTTATCAATGGCTTACATACTTGGTAAAGCATGAATCAACTGGATCCATAGGGAAAAAGAACGACTTGGTGAAGGGATCTGCATCAGTGATTGTGGTGGGTAGGGTTGAAGCATGTGAACGTTGTTTTCCCTGGACCTGCAAAGATAAGAGCTATGTCCATCCAATTTGAAAGAAATTTGAAATCAAATTATGGAAAGTATCTTCGACTATTGAGATTGTTATTGTTATCCTTCAAAAGGGAGTCATTGCAGTGTGGGAACAGAATTTTGTGATTAAGAAAAAGTCTATAAAACACAAGGCAGGGTGCAGTGTGGTGGCATGTGGCTGTATTCACAGTGGCTCAGAAGATGAGGCAGGAGGAGCACAAGTTCAAAGCCAGCCTCTGCAAATTAGTGAGGCTTCAATTACAGATATTACTTATGGTTTAAATAACATTGGCCTTCTTCATTTTGGAGTCGAAATCATTTCAGTCATAAAATGAAGATAATAGTAGCTACCTCACAGTTTAACAATGAAGCCTAAATGAAAACTAATGCAGGTCTTTGCATGGTACATGGCAGACGATATCGATCACTGCCTATACAAATAAAACATTTTCCAAAAATATATATTTTGCTGAGTCATGGGAAATGGATGGGTGACTTTTTTTTTTAACCTGGTATATTTGAAATAATCAGTTTTAAAATATGGTCTAAGAGATATGTGTGAAAATCAATGTGAGGTACTCAAATGAGCCCAGGGGATAAAAAATTGATGAGCTAGACAACCGGTTTCAGATTTGAGCTTCAAATTGCAAGTCAGATTCTTCTGTGGCTAACCATGATGGTACCAGCAGTTTTCCACAGAGCATGTGCTGTGTTCCAGGACTGTTAGAAATTTTACTGATGGCTAATGAGGCTCCTTACCATCCCTAGAAGAAGATAGGTAGTTATTTATTGCAACAAGTACAGAAATTTTCCATTTACTTTACCATACAACTGGGAAAATTATTAAGAAGAAGGATCTTGTTCTTCTTTAAACTATTAACTTTCGGATCTTTCATTTGTGAATTTATAGCATTTTACTTTTTGACCCATTGAGCAAAAGAATTTGAGTTACTGAAAAGATGGCACATAAAATAGCAGGGTGAAGATCAGAACCTCATCTATACCAAGAAAGGGTTCCTTCTAAGACTCTTTCATGTGCAAGATGAGCTATTCCATTTAGGTGTGATTGATTGAAAACCTATTTGAGACTTAATGTAGCAGCGTGACTCCAATTACTTGAAATTAAACTTTGGGACAGTTATCTTAACTCAGACTTCTATAAGTATTATAGATTGGACATCTTATGAATAAGATGTGGATATCCTTCTCATAGTACTGGAGGTCAAAAGTCCATCATGGTACCAGAGTGATACCAGCATGGTGAGATTTTTGTGAGGGTTCTCTTCTGAGTTACAGACTGTTGTCTTGTATCCTTACATGTCAGAAAGATAGGGGGAGAGAGAAACTCCTTATTGGGGTTCCAGTTATAAGGACTGTCATCTCATTCATAAGGGGTATCCTGTCACAATCTAGTAATTTTCCAAAGACCCTGTCTCTTAATACCATCACCTTGGAGGCTGATTTTAGCACACTAATTTTGGGGAACATAAATATTAAATCTATTGAAGCAAGGAAAGATGATCTTTTTAGAGATGGGCCTTGTGAGATTAGTGAAACTTATTCTACTCTGTGATTAATATCTTTCTCAGAATCTCAGCATTTGTAGTGCCTGTAGAACTTTTTTAGTCTTTTGAAATAAAAAACAAAAACAAACAAACAAACAAAAATTCTCTCCCCAGACCATTCTCCCTCTCATCATCACATTTTCAAGGAAGTGTACTTTATGGACTAGGATGCACTTCTTCTGATTTTACGTGTGAACTGGTTCATGTGTCAATAACTATATTCTGTTAGTGCCATTTATAATAGGAACATTTAAGTGACAAAAAGAATGCAGTTAAAAAATAAAAAACACCCATTTAAACTATTTAGTTGAGGCAAGGTGTGTTTAATCCAGTCCATTTCATTTTTAAATTTGTTTCCTCTTCTTTTGCTCATAAATACAAATTTGGCAAAGAAACTTGACCTATGAGATTGTGAAGAGAGTTTAGCCTATGTGGACCTCCACACAAGCTGATCAGGAATCTCTTTTGTCTGGAGACTTTCTTTAGAAGAATGGGTTTCTTAACTGCTTTCAAAGGTTGCCTCGATAAGTTTCTTTGTGTCATTGTAGCTTTCATTTTGAATCGAAGGTTTTTCACCCAGCGGTTATTATAGGTGACCTAACATTTTGCTCCGGGGCTTATGCCAGAATCCTTGTCCTTCAGTTCCTGGCAAGGTTGCTGCTATTTCCTATCTCCCTCCTTCCTGAATTTACCTAAACCCAAGTTCCAGGCTTTTGTTGAAATACTTTTCTCCCTTCCGCTCTTGTGTGCCCTGTGTCACATTATCTGTAAAGGGTTGCAAGCAACTTCCCCTCACTGTGGACACAGGAAGGGGAAATGAAGAGGGAGAAGTTTCGGATCTGATTCTGGAGGTCAAGGGTGTAGGGAGGGTGAATGTACACGTCTCAATAGCTTTCGCTGCGATGCGTGCTTTCCTTTGTTGACCATCCCTTGCTATTGTGTTCCAAAAGCTTTTAATAACAGCCAGCAGAGTCAACTAAATGGCAGCACCAAGATGAAAAGGACTTGGTAAAAATTCATGTGTGCACATTTGCCTGGACATAGATGCAGCAAATACTTGGCTCTTTCTGCAGCTTAATGTGCCTGCTGACTTTTCTCTGGTGTCAGAGAAAGCATGATATCTCATTTTATTTAATCCTCATGGTATCTCATTAAAATGAATATTTTTTCACCACTTTTTAAGTGAGAAAACTGAAAAGGGAGACTCGAAGAGGAGTGGTCAGTTGCTGTGATCAGACTACAAGCATCAGAACCATCATTCAAAATATACGCTCTTCTGGGCTCTTTCTAACTTCCCAGGCTGCTCTTAACATACAGGCACATGGGCTCCGGACACAGGTATCAAACTTTTTATTCTAGGACAACTTTCTCCCATCAAAAGGGCAATGAGATTATCTTTTGCATTCAAATTATTCTCTTCTGGTGCAGCAGGCTAATTAATGGGACTGTATATCTGTTCTTCCAACCCAGAGATACTTGGACAATGGCTCTCAAGGTGCCAGCAGATCTTTCAGTTGCAAACTGTGCCTCTTCCAGACCTTAATTTCTGTAATTAGACTCTTCTGCTCCACTGTCTCTACAGGACTGATGATAGTCTTATGGCTCTTCCTTCCGGTTTATGGTGATTACAAATGGGGCCTCAGAGTCACATAGAGGTGGAAACACTGCTCTTAGCAGGACCTGGCATTCAGGAATGTAATGCTTAATGTGGTGCAGCGACAAGGTATGGTGAACAGAGCAGCCTAACCAGCTAGCCTGGGCTTTTCAATACAGTCGAGAGGATACTTTGACAGTAAAGAGTAGATTAATGGCTACACAAATGTTTTGATTAATTAAGTTTCAGAACTAATGGAATAACATATCAAAGGTAGCATTTGCCTTAAGAGGGGAGAGTTCCATAAACATGAGTCATGAAGAGAAAGCAAAATGTATTAAGAGGTGCCAAAAAAATCTGAGATTTGTTCCATGTTACCTTCACTCAGAGCATTGTGGTGGGGGACAGAAAGGAAAAGGGAGTGGAGTGAGACAGATAAATTGGAAAGTCGTTGAAGGCACAGATGGGTAATCTTGTGTATTTGCTGCAAATGTAGAGAGCTGTCTTCTCCATTGACCAACTCGAGCTTGTAGTGAAAGTATTCAGTAGAGAATGAATCAATGCAAGGTTAAGTGAGTGACTCAGAGAGGCATAGGGCTCTGATTTCAGTCCAATCCAGCAGTTCTTCCTCCTCAGCCAGGGCCGCATCTTAGGTGTCTAAAGGTCATTAGGCATGCAAATAAAGCCAACGTGGCAAAACATGCAAACTTTCCTCCAGCCTTAATCAAAGCAAATGGGGGAGGCCTTTCAAAGCTAGTAACCAGACTATGGCCTAATGGCCACATCATTAAGTCAAAGAATGTCACAAGTCACATATTGATCCAATTAGTAATTCAGATTGGAATGGAAGAGCAAAATTTTAAATGTATATGTACTTCAGAGCCATTTCAGAATGTACTGGTCCTCGAAGCTACATGGTGGGGGTAAGCCAAGAGCTTGCTGATATCACTATTGCTTTCATTCTTCACAATCAACCTGGTTTTTAATCCTTAAATCCTTAACTTTCTTTCTTGTTAAAACAATAGCAGATCAAAAGTTATGATTTTCTTACGATTTTGGAAACAATATATGCTAATTTCAGAAAATTTGGAAAATACAAAAAAATTAGAAAATAAAATCTATGTATAAATGCAAACATAGTTGCATTTTCCAGCATTGAATGGGTTGTTAGATGGTAAGAGGCACTGGGAACTGGATTTAAACAAGCCCCAGTTTCATCACAGGTTTGCCTCTCATTATAAGTGGGACCAGGAAAATTACATAGCCTCTTTGTTCCTATATTATAGGATGCCTGAGAGGATTAAAAAAATACAAAAGTACATGTCAGGTCTCCCTCCTAGCAGCACTGTGAAGACTTTATTGAGCAATATGCTGTATGGTGAGTTTGACTTCAGGTATCATTATCAGTGAGGCAGCTGAGATTTGATGCCTATGTCCCAGATAAGAAGAAAAATAGTTGCTAAAATTCTTGCTAATATTTTTCCCCAAAGACATTTTTCAAGGTTGAAATCATATGTAAATTTCTGCATATTACATATAGTATTGTAGCATAAATTCCCAATGTTATAAACAAAAATACTTATAATAGCTATATCAAACTCCAATATAAAACATTGTATGGTTTATTTGAGTAATTCCTTATTGTTGGACTGCTCATATTTCAAGTTATTGTTGTAAGTGATATTGAAGAGCAAAAGGTCATGAGAAAGTGTGTAATGCTTGTCAGAAACCTGGAGGGTCTGGTCAGTTTCTTGCCTATACACTTGGTCTATTTGGTGTCTAAATTTTCTTCTTTTTTTTAATGCTTTTTGGTGAGCATTCATTTAAAAACTGTGCCAGCTGTGGGAATTTTGGGTTTCTTTTCCTTTTTTTTTTTAATTTTGTTGAGGAGTTGAGGTTTTGTACAATCATAAATACATATGTAGTAACAATGATATGTCCCTGATCCTAATCCAGAATTACCCCATATCACCCTCACCCCAGTCTCTTGACTTCTCTCTATTCCCCCCATATAACAGATATGTCTTTCTATCTATCTACACACACACACACACACATACACATATATATATATACACATATATATACATATGATTGTGCATTTTCCAGAATTAAATGATTGCATAAGTATTATCTGGCTTCTCTGGGGAGTAAAGAGTAAGCTACATTCTTGATTCCCTCCTAGATTCCTCACTATCATTCTTCACTCTCCCCTCGCTCCCTCTTTTTCCCTCCCACCCCCACATATCTATGGTTCCCCTAGATTGTGTATTCATTCAACTTTGGTGAGTCTAGTACATGAGCTTGACCTTTCACCCAACCCTGGGTTTTGCAGTAGCCTCCACAAAGGAGGGAAAATATTTGACCCTTGAGTCTCTGGATTTGGCTAATTTAGGTCAGCATAATTTCTTCTACTGCCATCCATTTACCTCCAATAACATAACATTGATTTTCCTAATAGCTGAGTAGATCTCCATTGTGTGAGTGTGTGTATACATACACACACACACCACAGCTTTTGGATCCATTCATCCAGTGAGGGGAATCTGGGTTGATTCCATAATTTAGCTATTGTAAATTGAGCTGCTATGAGCATTGATTTTGCTGTGTCACTATAATGTGTTGATTCTAGCTCTTCTGGGAAAATACCCAAAAGAGGATTTGCTGGGTCATACAACGGATCCACCCTAATTTTTGGAAGCATTTTCACACTGCTTTCCAGAGTGGCTATACCAGTCTGCAGTTCCACCAGCAGTGTGTTAGTGTTCCTATCTCCGTGTAACCCCAACAGCATCTGTTATTGTTTATATTTTTCATTGCCAATCTGACTGGAGTGAGATGAAATCTTAATGTGATTTTGATTTGCATTTCCATATCTAAAATTATACTGTAGATCTACAGTAACAAAAACAGCATGGTATTAGTATAAAAATAGGCATGATGACCAATGGAATAGTCTATAAGACTCTGAGACAAAACCACAAACCTTTAAACATCTGATATCTGACAAAGGGTGTTAAAATATAACATGGAGGAAAGAAAGCCTATTCAACAAACAGTGCTGGACAAACTGGACAGCCAGTTGCAGAAAGTAGAGTGATCCTTATTTCTCATCTTGCACAAAAATCAAAATGAAATGGAGCTAGGAACTAGGAATTTAAGCAGCTACCATACAACTGTTAGAAGATAAATTAGGACCGACACTCCAGCATATGGGTGTAAGCAACGACTTTCTCATCAAGACTCACAAATCAAAAGAATTAAAGTCAAGATTCAATGAGTGGGATGCCATTAAACTAAAAATATTTTGCTCAGCCAAGGAATTGGTCAAAACTGTCAGGAAAGAACCTACAGAATGGGAGATAATCACAGCCTGTGATTCTTCCAATAGAGCACAAATATCCAAAATTTACAAAGAATTTGAAAAACTTAATGTCAAAAACAAAAGAAATCCAATTAATAAATGGGCCAGAGAGATAAACAGAAACTTCTTAACAGAGGAAATTAAGGCAGCCAGTGGATACATGAGAAAATGTTCTAAATCACTAGCAATCAGAGAAACGGTGTCTGCATTTCTGTAGTTTCCTCAAATCTTTTACTATCATCACAGTTCCATTTTTACTGCTTTGTAAAAGTGATCTTGATCCTCATTACCTTGAACTTATAGAAGGCAAAGAAATGTAGCCAAGTTATAGTGAGCTGAAAGGACTTGACTAAGATCAACCCTTCATGAGTAAAATAAATGGAATAAGCAACAGACAACCTAAAGTCTTTTTCAGGTGTAGTAACATTCTTAAAGTCATGTGGTTTTCATCAAATTAGGGTGCTTGTAAGTTATAGGGAAAAAGAAAAGTCAAAAGTTGGCTATTTGTTGGAGTCCTTACGTATATTATACTTTTTACATTCCTTTTGAGAATATTCTTTTCATTAAATAGTCTCATATATTAGTTTTAATGTTTATGTGACATTCTGTTTTATGAATATATTCTAATGTAATGAAAGGGTTAGATTTTCTTTTTTCTAATTTCTCCTGTTATAGACTACTGTCCTATGGACATGTTTCTAGCCACAACATTATGAAAGCTCAGGAATATTTCTTAGAACAATTTCCTGGAAAGGAAAATGTTGCATAAATGCATTCACAAGGTGCCATTCAGAAAAATCATACCAAGGTGCATTCTCACCAACAAATCTTGACATATGTGTGTATAATACACTTTTATACAGGTGAAATAAACACACTGATAAGTAAACCAATGAATATATATATTCATGTAAAAATGTGTGTGTGTGTGTATATATGTAATTCCATTTTAATTTACTAGTAATAAAGAAATTAAACATTATAGCTCATAAAATTTTTTCTAGGAAAAAGAAAAAATCCTGGCTATTCTAAAGTATTCCAGGAGAAAATTAGGATATTTTGTCAAATACCCAATCTCCAAAGAAATCGTTTGAGGCTTTTAATTGGAACTGTAATATCTTCATGAATCAACATATGGATAACTTGTATTCATATACTTTTGGTGTCTATAGTACAGCACTCTATTTTTCACCACTTACTAAATCTCAATCATCAGGAAAAGACTATAACTTTCTTTGAAAAGATCCTAAAAAGACTTACTGATACAAGAATTTCTAGATATTTAGCAGTTTTTATTTTAGAGTAAATGATTTATGATAGAGTCTAGCAGATGTTGATCACTGGAAAAAAGTGTTTACTTCATTACATTGACTATATAACTGACCACTTTAGAGATTCTTTTATTAATTCTGGAATGTGAACTTTTCCGCAATCAATGATCTTGGGGTATTCTGGGTAGATAGTCATATTATCTACAACTTATGATACTCATATTTTCTAATTTTTATATAATTAATTACATATATACATTTATATTTTATGTGTGTATAAATTTCTTGTCAGGTTACATTTGCTAAGTTTGAAAAATAATGTTACATAATAATGGGAAAATCAGGATTCAGTTTCTTCACTTTACTGGGAATATATTTAATACAATATAATTTTGTTCTTAATCAAGTCATATTATTTATCATAGCAAAGAAATATCATTCAATTAACATGTTTTAAAAATGTTTTATTACAAGTATATGTTAAATTATGCCAGATGCCTTTTGGCAGATTTTGAAATAAACAGTATTTTCTCTTTGATGTATTGATAATACAACATATTAATTGATTTTCTCATATTGAATGATCTTCACATTCATAAAACAAATTTTATCATGGGATATTAGAGACTTGCACTACTAACCAAGCATTTTTTAACTAATAAAATGATTTTTTCAGATTTCACTCAAATGTGAAAATAATTTGTTACCAACTGTATCATCTAATGATACCGTTTTTAAAATTTTCTATGTTTTTCTTATCTCTGAAAAGTAGCATGAGAAGGGCTGGAGAGGTGGCTCGGTGATTACTGCACTTGCTTGGCATGTGCAAGTACACGGGTTCAAATCCCAGCACCTATGTATACAATTAAGTGTCAGAGCAACAAAAGCCATCAATAAAAATTGATTCTCTCTCTCTCTCTCTCTCTCTCTCTCCCTCACTGTCCTTCTTTCTTAAAAAAAAAGCAGCAAGAGAAATTTCTATCCATTAAGATCTGAAAAACTTACTATATGTAAATAAATCTCACTAACCACTAAAGAACTGTTCCCAGATTTGAGCTTTTCAAAGTACCACATTGATAAAGGTTGACAGATTTTCTGATTCATTAATTTCTGTTTTTATCTGTGTTATCTCTTTTATTCTATGTTCCTTACGTTCCTTTCATTGCTCTTTTTCTTGATTCAGCTGAATTTGTAATGTATTTATCTTCATTTCTTACTATTTCACTTAACAAACCCTGGTACATATCACTTTCACTTTTACCTCCCTCTACAACATACATGATCCATACCCATAACCACAATTTACAGGAAGGGGGATGAACACTATAAACATTAGTCCACTTCACTTTTGGCTTTTACTGTGAACTGACTCTATACTGTGTTAGTTATACTATAGTGTAACTTCACTAAATAGAGGAAGAGCAAGAATTTGAAGAAGATGGTTATGGTATTAGTCCCCCCCCTTTTTTAAAGACAGAGGGATAGCAGGAGAGAGAAATAGAGAGAGGATCTATTTTATTTAGTGTTTCATGTGACTTTTGTTGCTCTGACACTTTGTTGTTTATGTGGTGCTGGGGTTCAAACCCACATCCTCATGCATGCCAGGCAAGCCCTGGAACCGCTGAGCCACCACTTCAGCCCCAGTTGTGGTGTTATTATAATCACTTTAAACATGTATAGTATTGGTGTGAGTCTTTCACTTCTGTTAAATGTTTTTTATCATAAGCACAGGTAAATAAATACAAAAAAAAAGAAAGAAAAAAAAACTACAACCTGGAGGGATCAATGATGGTGGAATAGAGAAAGTGTTGTTTTGAGATTTAGGATTCAAGCAGCAAAAAGAATTTGCTGACATTCAATATCAGACAGTATATTAAAATCCTTAAAGTTCAAGTGTTTGAACAGAGGATAAGAAAGAGTACACTGGGGGATGGAGCAGTGGCTCAGCGGTTACAGTGCTTGCCTGACAAGCTCAAGGATGTGAGTTCAAACACCAGCACCTCATACACTGCAAGTGTCAGAGCAATGAAGACAAAATGAAAAATTAAGTAAAATTGATTCTCCCTCCCCCCCCTCTCTCACTGTCCCTTTCTCTTAAAAAAAGAAAAGAAAAGAAAAGAAAGAGTACATTGGAACCAAGTTGGTGGCATCAACAAGTGCCAGCTTGCTTTAGGGAGGAGGTACAATGTGAACAGGGAGAGAAAGACAGTAGACAAATTCATCATGGGAAAACCTGTAAAACAGAAGAACCAACTGAACTTAACTCAATCAGATGCTGTCCAGTGTGCAAGTGTTTGAAAGTATTGTATGTTTCTCAACTGGGAAGCAGAAAGCTGGGGTGGGGACCATCTTGATGAGGCCATACTACAGCTTGGTACTGTGGAAACCCAGAAGATCTTAGCAAAGATTGCCATACTGTCCTAGGAAGTGAATACTGTGTGGTCTAGAATGTGCCTGACAGAGTGTGATTCAGACAGGCACAGAGAGAATTTTTGCCTAAGGAGATTTAAGGTGGGGTTGTGGAGGTCTGGTTTTTCCTTTGAGTCTTGTGGCTAATGGGACCAGCTCAGGATGGCCTAGGTAGTGGACAGGTGGGAGGAATTGCACTCAGGAACTGAGCCAGTAAGCCTGACTCAGAATCTAAAATCCAAGAGGGTATGGAGTGAAATAAACCATATTCTGAAGAAGAAAAACATGCCAACAACAATTGCTATATCTAGCAAAACTATAATTCTCAATCAAAGAGACAAAATCCTTTCCAGATAAAGATAAACTAAAAGAATACATCACCATTAAACGGGCATTACAGAAAAACACTTGGAGAAATACTATACACAGAAGGCCTCAAAAATAATTTCTAGAGCTTCCAAATGTATAAATATCACTGGAAGAGCAGTTAAGCAAGTGAAAATTGAGACCCAATTAAATATATGAAACAACTCACAATATTGAGAACTAATGAATATCCTTCCCTGATAACTCTGAATGTAAATGGTCTCGACTTTCCAATTAAAAGGCACAGACTGACAGTACATTTAACAACAAAAAATAAGCAAATAAAATGATCCAACTGTATCCTCTTTGCAAATGAATTAATCAAGGACAGTTCGAACACTCCACATGATAGATGAAGATGCTGACTTCCTTTATAAGCCTCCTAAAGCTCAAGAACTAAAACGAAGATTCAATAAGTGGTATGCCATCAAATTAAAAACCTTCTGCACAGCAAAGGAAGCCATCACTTACAGAGATGGTTTATACAATCGGAGAAAATCTTTGCCAGCTACTCTTCTGACGGGGGATTAATATCCAGAATAAATAAAGAACTGATAAAGTTGAACACCAAGGGGAGAAATCAATTAATGGTAAAATTAACTAAAGAGAAGTTTTCTTAAAAAAGAAATACAAATGGCTAACAACTGTATGAAAAAAATGTGTTCAATGTCCTTAACTATCAGAGAAATGCAAATCAAAATTATATTGCATTTTCATTTCACTGCAGTTTGATTGAGAATTAGCAATTATCAAAAATACACAGTACTGCTCACCTATAATCCTAGCTATGCAGGAGGCTCTAGGCAAAAGAAGGATTCCAAGTTTGATGCCAGTCTTAGCAAATTAGAGAGGCTGTGTCTCAAAGTAAAAAAATTAAAAGGACTGGGGAGGGATGTAGCTTAGTGGTTAAGTGTCCCTGGATTCCATCCCTGGTACAAAAGGAAAAGAAAAAGAAAGGAAGAAAAGAAAGAAGGAAGGGAGAGAGAGGGAGAAAGGAAGGAAGCAAGCAAGAAAGAGAAAACAAGAAAGAAAAAGAAAATAATATCTGCTGGCAAGGATTTGGGAAATAAAGTGCACTCATACATTATTGTTGGGACTGCAAATTAGGACAACCACTTTGTAAAGCATTATGGAGATTCCTTAAAAGACTAGGAATGGAACCACCATGTGATCCAGCTTTTCCACTCCAAAAGAACTAAAATCAGCATACAATAGTGATACATGTATACCAATGCTTATAGTAGCATAATTCACAATAGCCTATCTATGAGATAACCCTAGATGTCAATCAAAGATGAATGGATAAAGAAAAATGTGGTATATCTTCACAATGGAGTTTTATTCAGTCAAAAAATAATAAAATGCTGTTATTTGCTGGAAATAGAGAACATCATGCTAAGTGAAGTAAACCAGACTCAAGGATCAAATATTTTCTCTCCTATTCAGAAGCTAAGAGAGAAAGAAAAAAATGAATAAAAGTTAGGGATCTCATGAAATTGGAAGGGAGACTCAGGAGAGAGGGGACTCAGGAGAGAGGGGATCAAGAGGAAGGAGGAGCAGTGGGCATGGAGGAAGGGATGGAAAATGAATAATTTGTCCATGTACAAATGTACCGCAATGATACTACACTAGTTAAAATAATAATAGTAGAGGGAGATGAAAAGAGGAGAGCACATGGATAGGAGGAGGGAAAAGGGAATGGAAAGGAAGGGGACTAGGAAAGGAAATTGAGCAAATTGTGTTATGTATGAATATAGCATAATGAATACCACTGTTATGGATAATTATAATCCACCCCCCAAAGTTTAATTGTTAAAAAATAAAAGAAAAAAAGAATTCAGGTCCTGAAATTATGAAAAGCAAAACAACAACAAAACAAAACCCTATATTACTGCTTTCCCTTCCTTTGGTTACTTTTGCTGTCCTTAACTGGTTATCTTCAAACATAAGCACAACCTACCTTTCCCCTCTCACATTTTAACTTTAAATACAATTTAAAGCTATTGCTTTCTTAAAATATTTTTAGTTATCCAGAGATTTAGTGAACAAATGGAATATCCTCTTTTTGTCTCTCCTGACACATACAAAAATTCCTCACCCATGATCCTACTAAAAAATCAATCCTGGCCTAGTAGAGTCGGGATGGTAATCATGCTTATACACCAGAAGCAGAAAAAGCAACAAAGCAAAAATATGAATCCAGTGAAATAATATGTTGAGTAGGAAAGAAAGTAGGAATGGTTTGATGAAAACAATAACCATAGAAGGGAATGCTCCAGAAAAACTTTAAATTTGTTTTATATTTAAAGAAAATTTTGCATTTAATGATTTCCCCTGCATTATATATACTATTTTAATTCTGTATTACCCACATATGAATCAAAGGGGGAAAGACTTAATAAAATAATTATTGTGTTGGAAAACACATCTTACCCTATGTACCTTTATGTGCTAGTAAGCAAGGTACCTGAAACAAAGATAAGTTTCTCATGGACTCTAATATTTTTTGTTTCACTATGTTACGACACATTCCTGAGATAGCCATCAGTTTTCACCATGACTTCCACATCTTGCTCAGCGCAGGCCTGTGGAGCCTGACCTTTCTTGTCTTCCAAGTAGTAAGGGTTGATGATTTGGATCTGAAGGCCCCAGGCAACTACAGACATCCTGGAGGGCTTGTCCTCATCTCATCTGGATTTGTAGCCCCTAAAAATTCACCTGATCAGTTTCTAAATGCCTCATAAAACCTACCCTGCCTGGTCTCCTTGTAAATTTCCAGAAATTGCCTACTGCCTTGAGGGCAGAGCTGGAGAAGTTCCTCATCCTTTTTGAGTTTTTCAGTTGACTTCTCTGTTATCTGTATTCACTCCAGGAGAATAATTTTAGACTCTAGTCATTTAGCTTTTTTTTTTTTTTCACTATTATATCCCCAATACCTGAACTGGTACTTGTCACATAGTAGGCAATCAATAAATATAAACTACATAAGTAAAGAATGATTGCAGTAGAATATTTTCATGCAAAGAAGCTCATGGTCAAGAAGACAAAATACATTTGTCCCAAATCAAACAGTTTTGCTAAAAGCATTTCAAACTTTTAACTGCTTTTCTAAGGGCATTTTACATTTAAGTTTAACGGAGACTTATCTTCAATTATAAGCCCAATGAGGGCAAGGGTTTGTGGCTTTTCTCATTGCTTAGTTGATTCCCTTTCCCCAAGAGCCCTGTTTCTGTCATCTGAAATACCATACCCACAATGAAAAATCATTCAATTGAAAAAATCATTCCAAATTATCCTACTGGATTCCATTGAATATTGACAAAATATTTAATCAAATAAGGTAATTCATATGTAAATAATTCAAGGTATTTATTTAACCAGGAGAAAATATTAAAATGTAAATGTTAAGGATCTCACCTTCAAATAGCTGATACTCCATCATGTCATTCAGAAGACAGCGTGGCCTGATTCAGTGTAGCATTTACTATCACACCTTCCTAAGTCTACACCATCCAGGAAAGAGCAGACTCAGCCAAATCTCATCAGCAATGCACACTCCTGTAGTGCTGCCAAAAACAGTTCTCTAGAAGTACAAAGTTCTCTAAATCTAGAGAAATTCAAAGAGAGGTAATTATATGAATTTTCACGAGTGAATTCTTACCAATATGAGTCAGTCCATAATTTGGAATCCAAATCTAAACTCCTAGTGTAATGAAGTCAGAGAGCTCTAAGAAAAGTGAAAATCCATAATTCTTGTCAGTATCACAAATATTGATTAAGGAAATTTGTGTTGAGGTCCTCTTTGGAGGATGAAATGACAGTCCTAGTACCTAACATTTTGGTCCTTTTAAACTAATTTTATAACATTTTGTTACTTGAAATATTCTATAGTTTTCCATTAGAATTAATGATCAAGATGATATTCAACCAGGATTATTCAAATACTATAGACTGAATCTGCATCATCCACATCCAAAGCAGATCTTCTCAGGTTTTTTGTAACTTGACAGAGAAGATAAGTTTTCTGTTTGTCTCTTTAAATTTTTTCAATAGCCAGAATACCTCCTCTGTTGCTCTTGGAACTTGTGAACATGCTGATTTCCAACTTCCTTCTGTTGACCTTTTGTGAGCCAGAAAGCAAAAATAAGAGAACTTAAAACTAGTCCTGATTTATCTATGCATCTAAAGCATATTCTCAGAAAAGTTCTAGCAGTGTTTGTCAACGTGTTATTATCTCTGTGGTAGGGTTGATTGCTGCTTTTAATATTGTTATTGCTAGCATCAATTAAATACAGTGCCAAACGCTATAAAGTATTCACCCCTTTGGCATATCTGCAAGATTAAACATGGACATATCAAAGTTCTTCTCAATTCTTATTTAGAATATATATAGGTGTGTGTGTGTGTGTGTGTGTGTGTGTGTGTATTAGTCAAATGTACCTAAAACTGAGACAGATTTTGAAGACTGCAGAAGATGCCCAAAACTCGCTGGTGCACACCCTCATTTTCCAATGGTAAAGGTGGCTCAAAGTAGTGAAGGGACAGGTTCAGTCAATCACATAGTTGTTAGCAGCACTGCTGAAAGCGACTTCACACCTCAAGTGCTGTCCTAGGGCTCTGCCTTTTATACCACTGAATCCCACCATTTCAGCCCTCATCCCCAGCTCTCAATCCATAGGGTAAATGATGTAGGGACTGAGGAAAATCAGCAATCCTGATCTTGAATGCAAAAACACATTCCACAATTTTGCTTCAACTCCCTTAATACTGGGGACAAATAATATATTCATTTTAACAATGCAGATATCAGCCTCGGCATCAGCTTCCTTTTGCAGACTAAAGAGCTCACACATTTAATCCAGCAATGTGCTGCATTTCCATGAATGCTGCACTGGCTTACATTTTTGGGGGGATCCTGACTGCTGTTCTTGCCATATCCCCTCTGTGCATGAAATCATGGAGTACGTTGCAGTCTGCAGTTACTCTGGCTGACAGAACAGAAATTGAATCAATCCCTGGGAGCAATAGATTCAACCCTGGAAACCTCCAGCACATTCTGGCAGCTGCTAGTGAGCCTTGTACTATACATGCCTCCTAGGGATTTCCCTGGGACGTTGCTCTTTAAGAGAAACATTTATAAAAACTACCCACTGTGCGAATCTTACATCAGTTAGTGGTTTCCCATACAACTTGTAGGTGCATCATACAATTCTCTAAAGAGAAAGCAGTAACTAACCTATAAAGAGACCTGCTCAGGGAAACAGAACCCTGAAGAACCAGGAAGAAAACCCAAGGAACAATGGGGTTCTGACTCTTTCCCTTTTCCTTGCTCTGTTAGAGAGAAATAAAACTGTCTCAGAAGATTCAAGTGTGCATGAGTCTTATTTTCCATGAGTTCAAAACACAATTAAAACAAAGAAAAAAGTGCAGGTGTATACAAATTAAGCATGAAAAGATGAGAAATTCAAAGGAGAAGCAGAATAAATAAATAATAAAGAAATGCATTGAAATATCCCCAGGGTGGTGCAAAGCCATGCAATCGTTGTACAATGTTATGGATATTAAGTGAAAACAAATGCATTAGAAATTAATGATTTTTTATTCAAGAAAGTAAAAAGTCATATTAGAATTCTCATTCATTGGTTGAATTTAATACATATTTGCAGCATCCCTTAAAAAAAAAAGAGAGAAAGACAGTGAGAGAGAGAGACAGAGCGAATCAATTTTTATTGAGTTTTCCACATGGCTTGCATTGCTCTGACACTTAGTTGTGTAAGTGCGTACTGGGGTTTGAACCCGTGTACTTGCGCATGCTGGGCAAGCGCTATAACTGCCAAGCCACTGCTCCAGCCCTTGCAGCATCCTTTTAAAAGCAAGCTATCAATACGGTAAGAAAAGCTTAAAAATATTAATTCCATTGGATCTGGAGATATACTGCTGGTTGAACATCTTTAATTCAAGAAGCCAGAATCCAAAGTGCTCCAAAATCTGAAACTTTCTGAGTGCCAAAATGATGACACAGATGGAAAATTCCACAATTGAGCTCATGTCCCAGCAAAATGCAAGCATGTTACAATATTGTGTAAAATTATATGCATATATATGAATCTGACATAATGAATCCCACTCTTATGTATAATCATTATATACTAATAAAAATACTTACATAAATAAATAAAATTACCTTTAGGCTATTTAGATAAGGTGTATATGAAACATAAATGAATTTCATATTTAGAATTTGGTCTCATCCCCAATATATCTCATTATCTATATGCAAATATTCCCAAATCTGAAAGAATCCAAAATCAGAAGTACTTCTCTCCCCAAGCATTTCAGATAAAGGACACTCAACCTATAGTATGTTCTATGCCCACTTAAAAAATAAGTAAACGTAAGCATACTTTATCATTTATATACAATATTTTATAGTTGGAAAAATTAGAGTCAAAATTAATATGTAGCCCCAAAAGTACTAACACTTTACCTAGTACATTATAGTAATTTTAACAAATGCTGTAATAGTGAATTGCTATAAGTTGCAAAATACTTTGACATTCTTTCAAGAAAAAGAGAATAAACTTTATCATTCCTTTTTGTAGATGAAGACAATTCAGCTCAGGGATGAAGAAACTTGACCAACATCAACAAAAGTTAGGGGCCACATTGGCAGACTCCAAACCTGATTATTCTCCGAGACAATCTTCGGATGTCCACCTACCTGGAAGGCCTGAAGCCTTCATGCATCTGGGGAAATTCACTGTGAGTGAAGAGTTAAAGAGGGGTGCAAGAGCATGGATGGGCACATACCTAGTCAGCCACCCACCTGGAGAGGGAGAGAGGGCACAGGCCTATGGAGACCTGATGTGAGCTCCTACCAAATGGGCAGGCCCAGAAGCCAGCAGAGGAGGGAAGTGAGATAAATGGGAGTGAAAAGGGTGAAGGAAAAGATGGGGATATTGAACAGAACTGCTTTTCAACAGTCTATACAGTGGTCCCTTTAATTACTATATGGTTTACTCAGCTTTTGCACTGCTGTGACTAAAAGGTCCGACAACAACAAATTTTTGGAGAGGTTTATTTAGGGGCTCTCTGTTAAGAGTTCTCAATCATGGAAGGGCGGCTCCATTCCTCCAGACTCAAAGTGATGCTGAATATCACAGTGGCAGGCATGGCTCCAAGGAGCAGAGAACTCAAGTCATCAACCAGGAATCAGCAACTCCCTGCCAGATTCAGAATATATACCCAAAGTCACGCCCGCAATGATTCACCTCCTCCAGCCACTACCAGTCTACAGTTGCCAGTTAATCCCTATGAGGGAATTAGTTCGGTGATTGGGTTAAGGCTTTTTATAATTCAAACATTTCAACACAGTGCTGAATTGTCACATATGAGCATTTGGGGGACCCCTCACATTCAAATCATAACACCATGGCTCTTCCTTCACTATTGAATTGGAGCTGAGCACCTGCCAAGACTGCTTTTCCCAGTCACCCTGTAAGGTAGATATGGCAATGATCCAAATTCTCAGTGGCACATGAGCACAAATGAGGTAAGTATTTTCAGGGGTAGGCCTTCTGACAGGGGGTGTGGCTGCTCCCCCATCTCTTCTCCTTTCTCACCTGCTGGAACTCAGATGTGGTAGAAACCTGCAAATGATAATTAAGGAAGGGGGTCCCTGAATGACCAGCTGAAACTTTCAGGTCTGCCTTGAACAAGAGAAATATATCAGCTTTGATATACATTGTTACAAAAGCTATGTCCACTTCAGGTCATCCTTATGAATGCAGGAGTGAGCCAACATCAATGCCATAGACTACACCTAATTAGATTCTTAGTGGTGCCTGATTGAATACTTAGGATAATCCTACAAATAGACATAATTCTAATTATTTGACAGATGAAAAAACTAAGTTTTACTAGAGTTTGACTGTCAAGAGAAACCCACTGGGAGAAAACAAAAGGCAGAAGGAAGGAGAAGAGTTTTGAATACCTGGTTTGTTGAAGCCTGCTCTACTCTGCATCAGATTATAACCTCCCGCTAGGCTGAGAATGTAGGCAGCTCAGAAGTCGAACACCAGCCTAGAACACATGAGATCTTGGGTTCAATCCCAGCACTGCAAGGAAAAAAAAAAATCTTTGATCTTTTAAAACCTCATTTTCCTCTTCCGTAAAATGGGGATAATGAAAGAATTAGTCTCACAGGGTTCTTGGAAGGTTTCAATGAGATAATCCCATCTAAAGTGTTTGACATAGTAAAAGTTCCAAAGTATTATTTTCTTTATTCTAGAAAGTGTGGGATAAGGTCAAAACCCAATGCTCTGTAGTTCCAAAACCTATAATCTTCTCACCCAGGGAGCAAGCTGTGATCTCAGATCTTGACCTGCTTGGTTCTGCCTATTTCCTGCCTTAGCATGTGTCTTGCCCTCCTCCCCCACTGTGGGTACTCTCATTCTGTGCATTTCTCCTGAGGTCATGGGCCCAATATTTCATCGGCTGCTGAAACTACCAGAGGTCATGAAAAAATACAACTTCCTGACATCAGGATGATTTTCCTCAGTATCCAGGGAAGGATGCTTCATCCATTTAATACACAACACAGTTATATAGGTCCACCAGTCAAAATACTCCAAAAATGTATATTTTGTAAAAACAGCATAGCTAAAAAAAAAAAAAAAGAGCACTTTAAACCTAAATGTGTAGCCCCATTCTGTCTCTTTGTTGATGTCCTGAGGTTACTTCTGTTTCTTCTTAATCACAAATCTGCTGCAGTTTTTAGTCCCTTTCCTGCAAGTACACCCATGAGACCACTCAAAGGTGCACAGACCCAAAGGAATTACTGGCAAAAATCTACATGCATTGGCCTGATACCAGTCCGTCATTTTACTGTCAGTCCTTCACTTTCCTAATAAAATGCTTACCATTATTGGTGAAGAGTTATAGGAAGTCCTGTCCAGGGCTGCTCTAGAACTCTAGAATTTCTGTAGTGATGAAAAAGATTTACTTAGATCTTTTCTGTGTTGATCAATATGGTGACTGCTAGCCACATATGGCTACATGGTATAGGACTTGAAATATGGCCAGTTTGACTTGAGGAATTGGAATCAGAACTATAGAATACTTAATTTGATTAAATTAAATTTTGATTGTGACATGTGGCTAGTGGCTACTACAGGGTAGAATATTTCTAAAGTCTAAATCAGATTCATCTAATAGGAAATATGATATAAACCCTATATATACTCTTAAAATTTCTAGTAGTTAACATTAGAAGGGTATTTAATAATATACTTTATAGTATTTTATTAACACTATGCAATCATGAAAATGAAATAAACATAATCAATATTTAGATGTTAGATATTTAACTATTTTATGAACAAAATGTTTAGAAATCCTTCTCTTATTTTATTTTTGTGCTACTCAGAATTGAACCCAAGGACATTCTACCACTAATCTATATCTCCAGCTCTTTTTATTTTTTATTTTAAGACAGGATCTTGCTAAGTGAGTTGTTGAGGCTGCCCTCAAATTTGTGATCCTTCTGTGTCAGCCTCCTGAGTAGCTGGGAGTACAGGCATCCACCACAGCACCTGGTTCTCTTGTATGTATTATACTTTCAGTACATATTAATTTAGTCAGATTTCTAGTGTTCAACAGCACCTATGGTTGATGGCTATCATATCAGATAGTGCAGCGCAGCCTGTTATTTAAAAATGCATCCTTGTTAGTAATAGGACTCTTGTTAATCAATAAATACTTTGCTCTGGATATTTTTCTGGTCTGTTACATGTATTTAATAAATATGTGTGTATTGATTTCCATTCATAGTGATCAGTTCACACTGGATTTATAGCTAAACCAAACACCACCTAGAAAAAATATATTAAGCTCTTATATTAGCTTTTCCACTTAAGAGTTAAATCTACTTTATTTTACAAGGACTTAACAACTGTTATGAGTTTCCATGAATACTGCTGAATTTAATGCTTGAGAGCAGGAATCAGCAAACTTTTTGTCCAAAAGACCAGAGAGTAAATAATTAAGCTGTGCAGGTTCAACAGGCTCTGTAGCAACTGCTCAACTCTGCCATGCTTGGATAAAAACTGATAGACAATCTGTAAAATAAATGATTATGGCTGTGTTCCAATAAAACTTTATTTACAAAAGCAAGTGGCATGCAGAATTTGGCCCTGAGGGCTGGATTTTGCCAATGCTTGCTTTAGAGTGAGGATCATATTTAATTTGTTTTGTCTTTTTTAGTACTTCTGACATAGTACCACATAGGCTAGAGGAGCTCAACATAAAAATATTGCCTAAATTTGAGCAGATAATGCTGCTGTTTCAAATCAAGTCATGATGTTATTTATTTATTCATTGAACATTACTTGTGTGTTTAAATCGTGGCATCCTGAGCACTTTGCACCCATGAAACACACAGGAAAAGATGAGTAAATGTGTATTAATGACTAATAAATGGATTTAATAGCCTGCTAACAGATGAAGGAATACAGGAGAGCTGCAAAAATATGGTGGCATCTAAATGGCATATGAAAAGTAAAAGGCAGAGGTAGGACCTGACAGACACCACCACAGCTAAGTGATCAAGTTCAATAACAGTAGCCACAAGTCAGGTCAGTGATTTGTGTTCTTGATATGATGTGAGGAAGGTGATGCTTGTCCTGAGTTTTCGCCCCAATAGCTCATAACTCCATTCTCAGCATACAAAACGTAACAGCTGAATTCTGATAGAGAAGCACCCTACCAATACCTGAGCAGTGTTACTCAGAGTATCAAGGGAAGCATGAAGAAGAGTCACTGCCAAGAAGTGCTCTTGGAGACATGGTGCCTAAGTGTAGTGTGCTGTCCTGAGTGAGATCCTGGAGCAGAAAAGATGCATGGCAGAAAAACCAAGGCAATCTGAACAAAGGATGAGCTTTAGTAAATAAGGATGTACCAGCTTTGGCTCATTAATTGTGGCAAATATCTCATGCAAATGAAAGCTATTAATAACGGGGGACATTAGGTGTGGCATATATGGAGGCACTGTACTCTCTGCTCATTTTCTCTGTAAGTATAAAAGTGTTCTAAAAATAATGTCAACTTAAAAATAAATATGTAAAGAGCAGATGCATCCTACCAGCCAGAAAGACTGGAGTGTTAATTGCAAAAGTAGCCCAAATTTTTTTTAAAGTTAAAATTTACCAGAAAGAAGAAAAGAGCCCATAAGTCCAAAGAGAATGACCCATGTGAGCAAAGACATGGAGACACGGCAGTAGCTTGCCCTTCTTCTAATGCCAAGGAGAGACATGGATGGTTCTTAGGTGGGGTGGAAGAAACATAACCAAATTTGTGCTTTAGATCTGAGAGTTGTGGCCAGGTTAGAACCAAAGATAACAAAGAACAATGTGATTGATGATGGTAGTGGTGGGGATTGCCTACACTGGTTTAGTGGTAAGGTAAAATTAATATATTATTATTATTATTTTTATTATTTAAATCTAACCCCTAGACTGAACCCCTAGTTCTAAATTCATTTATGAGCTGTATAGTGACATTTTGGTTAATGGTGCACAGCATGTCAGATGTTGGCCTCATAAGGTTAGAAAGACACTGAAACAATCCCATTGCCCAGCGACATTGGAGTTGTTGTAACGTGCAATGCATTGCTCCTGTGTTAGTGGTGATGCTGGTGTGAACAAACCTGCTGTGCTGCCAATCATATGGAAGTGTAGCATCAAGTATGGACAGCATATGATATGTGAAAATGATAACAGCCAACTCTGTCAATGGACTATGGTTTATCACTATTACAGAAAATCCTCCTTTTGCTTATAAGAAAAATATTACTGTAAAATCATATGACATGAAACAGAGGCAGCAGCCTCAGAGATCTTGTGTGTACCACATCTCTTGATTGCCTCACAGGGCCCCAAATGATTGACCTGCACCATCTAAGTTTGTAGAAGCACACTCTGATGTTCAGCATGAAATTGCCTAACAAGTCATTTCTCAGAATCCATCCCTGTAGTTAAGCAAAGGTGACTGTAGTTTTTTCCCCCTTTTCTTCAGTTTTGTCTGTTTATGGATGACCTCATGATGATATTGAGATCTAAAGCTTGAAGTTGCAAGAACTAGCCTGAGGAAACTGACATGAAATTTACACGGCAAACATCGACTATGTCCCTGTTAAGGTCCCCATTTTATACATGAGTAAGCAGAAGCCTGGAGAGATTACATTACTGATCCAAGATTTTTTGGGCCAACTTTATACTTTTGTGCAACTCAGACAATTTCTACCACAACAATCATCATTCCGTTGCCTGAGCAGGGAACGATTAAACACGACTTGCCGAACGCTCATTTGTGGGTGAGTGAACTCATATAGGCTTCTGAAGAGGAAACATTTTTATATAGGATGCAGACTTGACCCTCTAGCAATTTAGCCAGACATCTTGAAAATAAGTCACCCTAGGTCACCAAATGGTACACAGAGTAATTCAGGGTAAATGATAATACTCAGGATTGGAAAGAAATCAAATGGAGAAAGCTATTTATTGGGGATTGAGGGAAGTCTTTTAGTTTCCTAGAGCTGCCATAACAGGTTTTTATAAAAATGGTGGCTTAAAACAAAAAAAAATTATTCTCTAACCCTTCTGGAGGGTGGAACTCCAAATTCAAAGTATTCATAGGCATAGGCTGCCACCAATTTCTAGGGGAATTTCCTTCTGTACCTCTTTTAATTTCCGGTATGTTGTTGGTGAGGGGAAAGCAGAGGGAGAGGCCACGTGGTTAATAATGAAGTCAGTTCCTCACTGTGCATCACCTTTCTTTTTTTTAATTTTATTATTGAACAACCTTACAAGATTTTAACAAAATAATATAAAATGTGTATATAATGTGTAAATATTCTGGATATTGCAATTATCCCCAGGAGTGCCCCCCCCTAATTACCCTCCCTTATCCCTCCCTTCCCTTTTCCTTTATAACTCTAAAAAAAGGTATTAGATTGTAAAGCATTACATCTTATCTGGATTTAACTCCTGTTACTAGACCAACTTTCTCATTGTCCAGGGTCTAGTCCCCACCTCCACAGATGAGTGGAGACAATCGACCCTTAGATCTCTGGGTAAAGCTGATTTTACTCATCATGATCTCTTCCATAACCATCCATTTACCCTCGAAGGC
>PVKS010009183.1:0-64892 GCA_004027875.1 Aplodontia rufa | reverse complement strand
GAGAGAGAGAGAGAGAAAGAATCAATTTTATTTAGTTTTTCATGTGGCCTTCGTGCGTACGTGGTGCTGGGGTATGAACTGGAGTACTCGTGCATGCCAGGCAAGTGCAGTAAACGCTGATCCACTGCTCCATACCCCCCATTTCTCTTTCTAACAGCACCCTAATTTCATTAGGAGAATTATTGCCTCCATATTGAATGCATCGTCAAGATGTCCCGATTACCAGCCTCAGCAGCTATTGACTTTTACTGCCAGAATTTCGTACCACCCAGGTACAGCCAAACATGTGACCCATGCAGACTCTCTGTTTACATTTTTACCCTTGCAACAATAACTACAAGTGCAAAAGAAATGGTGAGTGTTCCTTCATTGTCACTTCTGTTCCTGCTACCTGTGAATTCCAAGTCCTGTGCATCTATTCGCCCTTTGATCATCTGAAAGCACCACCATCTTTCCAGTAAATTCCCTTTACTTTAGTTAGCTCATTAGTTTCTCTTGCCTACAAGCAAATAACAGTAAGTGTATAAAGTTTCACCAAGATTGTTTTTTTTTAACAAAGAGTTCCACTGCTAAAATACTAAAGTTTGGACCAGATGACTTCAAAGGTTGCTCCTAATCCTATGCTTTTAAGCTTAAAAAACAGCAGAAGAAAATGTTTTTTGCAGTCCTGTCAGCTGACGCAAGGCAAACATTACCAAGAGGAACCACAAAGAAACCTAGGTCAATAACATGCTTGCTTAAAGGTATCTCAATATCTTTCCCACCAATTTCCCTGCACTGTGAAATTTAACTTTTCCTTAATATCCAAGTATTCAAAAGCTGCAGGCTTGCTCACATGCTGGAACTATTTGAACTGGAATTCTCTTATGAATTCACTCTATGCTTCTCTCTGTGACCGAGAGAAGGAACACTGTCTCCTGAACTTTATGACTTTGAATGAGGTGCTTTTTAGGTTTGTGCTCTTTCTGTGCAATGGTGACATGATTTTCCGTGAATAATTTGTATCATCCTGGCACCACCTCCTCAATCTTCTTGGCTGATATTTATGAGTTTAAATATGGCTAATGATAGAATATGCCTGCCAGATGGTCAATAGGAACTACCTGGGATATTTGAGCATCAGGCAAATGCTTGATTTCTTGGATTTGAATCCCAATATAATTATTTTTGGAAAATAATTTAGTACTGAGAATTCATAAACATTATAAGAAGTAAGCAGAAGTGACCCCCACAGATGAATGAAATAAGAATGAGTGGAGGATGGCCATGGTTTCTTCTCATTGGGGTAAGTAGGTGGCATGTCTTAGGGTTGGTCCATGTCTTACAGCTCTACCTGTGGGTTCTGCCAGGGGCTCCTGTTATTGTGTAGCTTGCAGAGTTGCTATGAATTTTCTAGGAACTTGCTTCCTCTCCAGACAGGTTTATAGGTTTTCCGTATCATTTCTGTCACCTCCTTGGTTTGCGCCGCTTTCCTTCTGCCATTATTCTTCTGTAGAAGTCTAAACATTTTATGTCCCCCACCAACTACCCAAAAGAGTTTTCATCGCACGTCCGTTTCTTTGCTGAGTGTCATGCGGAATATCCACCCTTTTCATTAATTTTCCCAGGCCCCTTCTCCCTGCCTCCCTCACTGGATTGTTGATGTGCTCCTTTGAGCTGCCACTAGCCCCAGTAAAGAGCCACCACCCCCCGCCCTTCTGCACTTGGTGAATTGTTTCTCCTTCTCTGCAAAATGGGCACTTCTTCCTACTCATCGAGAACGCAGCCTGGTTTCTGCCAGGAATGATTGACTTTTTGGCAAAGAACTGTCAGAAAAGCATTACCCCAGCACTTTTTCCTAAGAATCGTTTGATTTCTTTGTTTTCCAACTTAAAAAAAAAAAACATAAAAAACCCTTTTAACCATGGCAAAAGTAGGCTCATTTCAGGACTATCAGGAAAGTTGACAATCACTCCTCGGTGTATTCTAAGTGCACTGCTTTCAGAACTGCACATGGGTAAGGAGTCTCTACTCTTACTTACTTACTTCACAGAAGAAGGATTTGCAGAGAATGCAGAGCAAAGCTTCAGCATGAGAGGGTTAAGGAAGACAGAAGGCGACCACTCTGCACAAATGAAAGGGAAACCACACAGACTCTGGATAAGTTCAAAGACATTTAAAGGCTAGGCTTTTTTTTTTCTTTAAATATCAGTTTCCTTTGCACAGATTTCCCAAGCGATCCACCTGGCTAACCTCACTGTTCTCTCATCTATATGAAGATCTCTGGCAAAGTCCAAGGAGCTATAAACAAAAACTTACAAGTAAGAACCTGGAAATAGAAAGTCAGGTCTCAAGCGAGGGACACATGGAGTAGACGATGTGACAAAATAGAAACATCACTGCACTGCCCTTCTGATCCTATTAGGTTCCTTCATGCCTATATGTGTGCCTATAAGACCCACCTCCTCAGCCCACACCCCCTTTCAGCGCAAAGACCTCCACCAACCAGCTGCCTCGTTCTTCTGTCCCTTGGTCTGCTCTGGCTTTCACTGTCAGACATTAGGGATCACTGGGTGGGTCTCCCCACCTGTAATGTAGTCATCCTGAATGCATTTTTTTCCTCCTCCTCCTTTTCCCCTTCTGCTCCTCGTTTTTCTCCTTCTCCCTCTCTCTCTCCCCACCCCTCCCTCTCCTGCTCTCTCTCTCTCTCTCTCTCTCACATACACACACACACACACACACACACACACACACACACACACAAGTCTGTCAATAGCCAGTGTTGTCCTTTCTCCTCTCTCTTCCCATCACCCACTGTCACCATGCCCTCACTGCCTGGAATCTGGGGCCCCGCTCCTGCCTCCCAAAGGACAGACTGAATTGCTGTGCTCTTCACCCTGAACAAGGAGATCTTTCATTTGAAAAGGAAAGATGTTTTATTTCTCCCTGAACTAGAATAACAAAATATTTCTTGTAAACCTAGAAATTAAAATTCTGACAATACAAGTCCTTCAGTTTCCTTTTATTGGTCTTCAGAGGTGAACTCGGGAACAGTTGTAAATATGTATCAGGGTAACTCCTGGCCTTCCCATATTGGAATTTCACTCACTGAGATGCCAAGTGTCCTCCTCTGATTTGTCTCCAAAGCTCCCTCCCATTACTCTGCTTCTTCCCCCTCACTTCTACCTCCCTACCCTGGTTATAGTGACTTTGAAAGTGGTGAGAAGCATTCTGAGGTGACACTGGGAGCCATGTGGCCTGGAATTTATTATAATATTATGTCTCAATTACAGTATTCTTTGGTTGATAGTGAAGGCAGGCACAGCCTGGATCCAGCCTTAGAGCGCACTGCCATCTCCTGGAAAACCTTCTGCATGCGTCACCTGCTGTCATGCCTCCTCCAATGCCACCAACAAGAAAACAAGGACTTGGGCATCATGGCATTCTACGGTTAGAAACTAAGACCTAGGGTCACAAAGCCATCTTCCCCTTCTTCTTCGGATTGGAATGCACCAGTCCCTGAAGGATACCAAAAGGTGTCGCATTGTCCTCTTAATTAAGAACAAGTAACTAGGTCAGGGAGGCCACTGGTGTGGAGAGCTGTGATCATTACTCCTGCCTTCTGCTCCCAAGGCTGCAAACAGACGCTTCTTACTGCAAATGAGAGCCTGGCACCAATAGGATCCTGCCCTTGGGATCTCTGGAAGTGGCACCAACCTTATTTAACCATTAGGGACTGGACTGAGGACAGGAAACAGAAGTGGCATGCACAGATAGCTCATTGGAGAAGGGACAGCTCTGAGCTCTTTGGCCCTTTTGCTCTGCAGCAATTGTTTATCAAAATTCCACCTTATAGGCATGTTGGGATAACCAACTATTTTAAGAAACCACTGAAAATGCAGAAAAGCACCTATGGGTTTCCATTTAAACTCACATCATCTGAATGCCAGCACACACAACTGTCTTAGAGGTTCAGATTCACAGTTCAGAGCAGTTAGCGGTCAGGTTTTGGCCACAAGAACACATCCATTTGGGAAGATATTAGGCTTGTCATCATGAAAGGACGGGGTGACAGATTTCTCTGTCAACAGCCTTCACTGGAAATAACAAGGGGATTATTCAAAGACAAATAAGAAATATTCTCATTAACTGAATTAACTAATGTCAGCATATTATCCAACTGTTTAAATTCAACTAGTATCCCTCTGAATTAGTAGCTCTTATCTTTGGGAAGGGGAGTTATAGACCCTTTGAAAAATGTTTTTAAAATCTGAAAATTTGTATATTCTTTCCCTAGAAAAGTACATATACATTTCCCCCCATGATCCAAAACAGTCCATGGAACCCCATCTCGTCAAAACCAAGTGAACTTAACAGCGTTTAAAGATGCCCTTTATAACGGGACTTCTTCGTAAGCCTGGGTTTAAGTTTGGGGCATCCTGGCTATTTGGGGGAAAGAGAAAGGCCATGGGGATACTTACAAATGAGCAGAGCTCTGGTTTGGGTACATACAAAGTGTGTCCAGGGGTGTTTCCACTTCTCTTTCATTCCCTGGCCTCATACTGGTAGCAGGTTTCAATGTTCATCCTTTAAAAACCCTGGACTTTCATAGGCACACAGCTGAAAAGCTCTGATAACACCTGGCTTCAGCCTGGCTCCAGGAAAGCAAAGCTGAAGCAGGGTTCTGCAGTGGCACCTGTGTGGCTGTGTCCTTTGTCTTCACCCCTGGAGAGAAACCCTAATGAAAAGAATTGGGAACACAGCCTTCCTCACCACGGGAGCATCAGACACTGCCTTCACGGCATGTGAAGGCCCCACAAGCCTCCAGGGCACTCCAGCGATGGAAAAAGTGTGACAGGGCACCAAGTGTGACAGGAATAGCAGGAACTATATTAAAATAGTAGTAAAATACTGAAAGATTATTTACTCTAGGGTCTAAGATCCTTTGCCTTTGGACCCGGGTTTCTAAGCAAATGCTCTTGTCGTTGCTCCCTTGTTTGCATCATTATCATCGATTCCTGGAAGGACGCCCTTTGTCTTCCTTCCTAATCTGTTGGCAGAAACTATTTGGTCTCATGGACGTTTTTTGATTTAAGCTTCCAAGAAAGCAATCGCCCCTCCAGCTTCTCTTCTTCCTGTGCCACTGAAGCAGGAACTTGGGAACTAACTCTTGTTTATCCAAAAATGATGGAACCATAGCTCCACATTCCTATAGGACTTCTTCCCCTCCCTTCAAGCTATTTAAATCTCATCTATTTCCACTTAGTATATGGGAAAACTGAAACACACGTAGATGAAAATGATGCATATAGACTCCCGGGGCACGGTGGTGATAACAGCAGGTCAGTACTCGTTCTTGTGCAACGGGCACAGCGCACAGCGCTTCATATGCATTGCCTCACCTTCCGTTCCCCCAAACCCTATTAAAATGGTACAATTAGAATCCTCTATTTTCAGGTTAGGAAACTGAAAGTTCAGTTAGCTATTGTTGCAGTGCTGTGTAACAAATGACCACGAGTTTTCAGAGGCACATTGCATAAGCACCTATTTAGCTCACACATCCACGGGTTACTGGGAGGCTTGCCACCCAGGGCTGAGCTCAGCGGTGGCCCCATTCCGTGAAACTCTCTTCCTTCTTGGGCCAACTGGGCCATGTACTTCCCATGGTGATGGTAGAGATGATAGACTCAGATTGCAGACAAGGCCACTTAATTCTTGGCTCGGAACTAGCACACCACCCATGTGTAATTAGCCAGAGAATACCAGATGGATGAATGAAAAGTTAAAGAATGGGGAAGTACAGTACCTTGCTTAAGATGAAGCCAGGGCAAAAGCAAATGTAGGGAAGGGTAAAGAACTAGAACCCAAACTGGCTAAGGGGTGAACCTATGTTGCCTGATTAAAAACCCAAGTTCTCAACTATCACGCTATGTCAATATAGACTTAACAATGGGCCACTATTGTTACCTTAACAGATCAGTCAGATTAATGCAGATGAATAAATGAGAGTGAGTAATAAAAGCTGTAAACAAGAAATAGTGGAAGAATAAGAAATGGGCCTTGAGAGGGGGGATGAACTACAGTCACATTAACCCGCAATCACCAGCCTTCACTCTTCACAGTATCTTGCTCATATTTTCTTTACTGTTTCAGAGCAAATGAACAGAATACCCCATTCTCATCATCTGGGATATCTGTATTGTCATGTGTCAAAAGCTTTTAGACTCATAGTTCCTTTTAAGTGATAATTTGGGAGTGTGTCATTGTAATGTCAAACTTACCTATAGATGTCAAGAACACTGCTCTCTTGGCAGGGTCTGACCTCAAGAGGACCAGGAATAGAGCAGAGCCAGGCTTGATGAAGCAGAGGAAAACAAACTGAGGGAATGGAACAATGCTTTAAAATGACTTTTGAGGAAAAATGGGGTTGCACTAGAATGACAGGCAATGGATTAAAAAGTAGTTAACCCAACATGCACGAAGTCTTCACCAGTCAGATGAACTATTTTCTGTAACTTTGTACCTTAACCTGAACTAAGACTGCTGGTACCACTCAGAGATAATTTCATTGCATAGTGACCCTTGTCATGATTGGGAATCCACATGATATTCTCCAGAAAGAAGCTTGTGAAGACCTGAGGAAAAGTCACTGCACAAAAGCTGTGACTGTCTCCCCTGCTTTCTAGCACCTTCCGCTGGATTTACAACATTCCCCTATTCTCCTGTTTTGGAAATGATCAATTTGGTTAACCTCAGAAAATGACCCTACTTTTCATGTTCTTTTTTCTCCTAGCCTGAAATAATTTCTAAGGATCTGCTCATAACCTGCTCTCTGCTGCTCACTGGATGTGCGAGTGCTTCATGGCTGTGATACAAAAAAATTGTCTTACAGAGGTAAATGGAAAGATAGCACACAGAAGACCAAAGTAACTACGGGTCCAGCCATGGAAAAAGACCATAGGGAGGGGGACAATAGGAGGTTCTTACAAGGGGAAGAGACACGGGTCTAAGTGTAGTGTGGTGGCCCAGCAGGCAGCCAAGATGTGGAGGGCCACTGCGATGTTTAGGGAAGATTCCTTCTGTGCTTGGCCATTCTGCCCACTCCAGCCTTCCATGCCAGGTGTCTCTCTTGTAGCAGCAAACTCCTCTTCAGTGATGCCACTGTGAGACACCTTACAGACCCCAGAGCAACCGTGTTCTGGGAAACCAGTGCTAAAAAAGGGAGTATCTGATCAATGACAATCACATCAGACCTTCCCTAAGCAAGGCACAAGCATCCTCCAGAGGGCTTTCCCTTCTATCCTAAGTCTTGTGAAAGTTCTCCTCCTGTCTTAAAGCATTTCCCGTGAGAGCTGGGGCTGTGGTAAGAAGAATTATAGTTGGTGTTAACTCCTGAAAGTTACTGAGCACTTATTCTCTAATTGGGGCAGGTGGTCCAGGGTCCTGAAATGACTCTGTCCAGGGAAATCAATATCATTCAGAGCACTTTACAAATATTAACTTATTTAATCTCCTCTAAAACTGTTTAAGGCAACTCATTTTATTATTCCCATTTTTTTTCAGTCAGGCCATTGTGACACAGTTTCATTGACTTGTCCCAAGCCACGAAGAGACCAAGTGGAGCTTTGGAACCTGGGCAACATGGCTTCTGAATTTTTGCTTTTGACACTTCATGAGAGTGTTTTGCACAAACATGAAGCCTGGGAATAGTCCATGTAAATAGTTACCTGAAGAATTTTTAGAAGGGCACAGAGACATGGTTACTACAATTAGGTAGATGCCATGAATAGAGGACTTTGGCTTTGCTTTGGGGGACCTTGAACCTAATTTTGGATGAATGCCCAGCACACAGTTGAGAAATAAATTACTCTTTTCTTTTTGAGAATATGACCCTCTGTATCTGCTAGTGTGGATTCCAAGACTTGTAGAAAGACCTTGAATTCTTCCTGGTGTAGCAGGCAGCTGTTGCTTTTCGAATGACTGGTATTGTCTCACTTTTCTTCTAACATAGACACCCTGATTTAATTTCCTGTCTCAGTCTATGTGACTGGGGGAGCTGTCTGAGAATGATCATGTGACCTGGACCTGGACAACTGCATGTTCCAATTTCTTAACCTCAGGAGGCCTATCCAGTCTCTTTGAGAAATTTATTAGAACTATTAAAAAAGAGGGGCATTTTTTTTTCTCCAAGGTTGTAGAGAGTATAGGATCAAGGCCCAGAGCTGGTAAATGGGGGTTATATATAGGAAGAGCCTGCTTCAATAAAACCAATGTGGGGAGGGAAAGCAGATGCAAAAATTAAATATATAAAATCAATTCTCATAACATTTTTGGGATCCCTGGATCATTCTATTCTGGAATTTCTTCTAACTTTTTGAGTTATAAAAACCAATAAATTCACTCTTTTTTTTTTTTTTTTTTGGTTAAGTCAGTTTGCTTTAGGTTCCACTCCCTTGTTTCCAAACAAGAGTATGCCCAGTTGCGTCTGTGGATCGTGGAAGTAGGCACATCTCTCAGGCCTAGGATCTAAGAACTCCCTTCCTTCCTGAGCAGGGCTGTGGGGATTTCCTGTAAATGGGGACAGCAGCTGCTTTACTTTCTGAGCAGTGAGGAGCCTGAGACAACAGACACCCGGGCATTTCTTGATTGAGTTGGCTGCCCTACCCCCCACCTTACTCTACCCTATTCTGCCTCATTTGAGATACTGAGGGTTTTTTGTAATAACAAAAGCATAATTGAGTGAAAAATCCGTGACTGTTATCAGTAGCTCTTGTTAAAGAATGTGTTTTGCGTGGATCACGGATCATTTAGGCAGACAATATTTCCAAGTTCTGCTCAAGCTTGAAGACAACTAGGTGACCCCTTCTCTATCCCGGTCCCATACTCAGCCCACAGAGACTGAACTAACAGCTCTTTTCAGCCCCTTGCACATTTCAGTATTTATTATGTGAAGTATTTGTTTATCTTTCTGTATTTTTAAATTAGATCCTAAGATCTTCCTGGAAAGAGATTTTCTTCTTGTGTTTTACCCTTTTTATTAAAAAAAAAAAAAAAATCGAGGCTCTGCTCCTTGGAGAAACAGCATGGGTATCACCTGGAAACTTATTAAATATGCAGATTCTCAGGATCTACCTGCTGAGTCAGAAACTTTGGAATAGTTCAAACTTCAATAGACCTTCTAGATGATTCTGATGCCCCCTGATATTAGGAAACCATTGCTCTAGATTCTTGCTACTCAATGTGCAGTAAATGGAGGACCAACAGATTCAATGTCCCCTGGGAGACTGTAAAACCTGCAAAATCTCATGCCTTGCCACTGACCTATTGGTATGGCCAACACTCTGTTTTAACATGATTTCCAGGTGATTTATGTACTCTAAGAGTGCTACCTAAATTTTCAAGAGCATCAAATTACCTACAGATTTAATTAAGGAAAGCTCTAATGTCTGAGAATTGGAATTACTCATCAGCTCCAAGTTAAGCCCAAAGCTACTGGTCCATGGACCACTTTTAGGATAGTAAGAACGTCAGTACTGCAGGGACTGGGTTTGGGGATCATCCCTAGTCCTGCCACTCCATCTTCTTCCCAAATCAGATGGGACTGTTCTATTTTTGTCTGATTTATATATCATACTTCAAGGTAAATTTTTATTTGAAATAAAAAGTCTGCTGTAAAACAAATCTTCTAAGCAACAGCCTTAGAGAAAATAGTCAACCTTTAAAGTGATAGACTTGCAAACCTAATTAGAAAGTAAATGTCATAGGGTAAATTAGCGTATGTGCAAGAGGAAACTGGTAGTGATTATAGTTTTCAACTTTTTAAAAAGCTTTTAACAAGTTTCCATATTGAATGAAGTTTGAGTTATGAGATTGAAGTGAAGATTTTCTGTGACAAGTCACCTGATTAAAAAAAGTAAAACCAACCCTATGTTTCAAATGACAATGCAAGGTGACAATTCTGCATTTCCTGTTTTGTAGTTGAAGCCAATGGCTTCTTATTTTTCCACCCTGCTCTCCTTCTGGCTTCCACAAATCAGTTTCAGCATTACTATACCTTCCCAGGTAGAGACAAAACAAAGATGATTGAAGAGAAGTTCTCACAATCTTGTAATACCATAGTTTTTCTAAACAAGGACTCCCAATAACTTGAACCCTACTTTTTCACATCTCCATATTCCAATCTATGCCACATTGAATCTTTTAAAATAACAGCTGTGGTTTTTGTCCATTTTCTTCCCCCATTTCCATGGGTACCAGTTCAACTTAGGTCTTATTCAACTTATGTGTGCACACTATATAAACAGTGTTGCTTCCCTCCTCCTCCCTCCAGTATCTCACTCTAGTCTTTACACATGTCCGACCCCATTCCCTATGCAGATGTGTCGGTGCTCTTCATAACCTGTAGAGATAATGGCTAGACTCCTGTCTGGCATCCAGGACCTTCCACCACCTGCTCCCACCCTAACTTTCCACTTCCCTTGATCTGATCCTCTTCCTAGTTGACTCTTTGTGGATTAAAACCCACTAATGCACATTATTCTTTATCTCTGAATATTTCTGTGGTTGTTTGTGTACCCTCTGTGGAAAAGAAAGGGCACTAATCATCCCTGATGAGCAGTATTATTTTGGAGCTGACTTTCTTGAATCTATTTTTAAACAATAAAAAAAAAATCTCGGGAAACACATGATAAGAGGTCCATAGGAAAGGAATGTGCCACAGGTTGGGAGTTAACGCAATCACTGTTAAAACTCTTTGGAGCCTTATTTATTCATTCTTTTTTATTATTTTAAATGAGTGAATCCTTAGAAAGAGAGAAAATTCCTTTTTAATAGTAGCTAAGAAAAGACTTCAGTCTCAATTATAACAAAATGAAAACCTCTAATAAGTGGCGACGATTTTCTCATAAAGTATTATTATAACACCAACTACTTAACATTTACAAGTCCATAAAGGCTAATCTTTCTTTTTACTGTGCTTCAATAAACAGCCCAAACGGCAACCTGTTTTCTTAATTGTGAGTCTTCTCTTAGAAGAAGACACCTCGTGACCTAGAATGATCACATCTTCAACATGGAAATATTTCTGTCCATACAATATTTGAAATCCCAAGGCATATTCTGTATATTAAGTAATAATGATAGTTGTATTAAAGGTCACTTTAGCAAATTTAAAATGTCTTGGTAATAATTCCAAAGAGGGTTGTCTTGTGTTGGGCTTCCCAGAGGCAGGCCCAGAAGCGAGGATTAATGTCAGAGTGATATATGAGGGAGGTGCTCTCAAGAGAGACTGGAAATGGAGCAAGCCATACAAGAGTGCAACCACTGAAAAAATTCTTTGGAGAGCAACTTCTACTTTATCCCCCAGGATCTCTGAATTAAGTTACATCTTCCACTGCAAGGGAAATGTGTTTTACAGTCCCAGACCCATCAGTTACTATCCAGGCAGGAGCTTGGATTTCTAGTGGTGGGTGTAACTCCCACACACTTCAGCTTCCTGTGGCATCAGGCAAAGTACATGCACTATTCCAAGAAAAAAAAGTCACAACATTGTGAACTATTGGAGGCAAAAACCATTTCAGGGTGGAAGGGGCTGTAGGAGAAGGGACATAAAGGAGTCTAATCAAAGCACTGACAGCATCTATTGGAGAGTATTTCTGATATTCTAGAACCAAAGCATTCCTATCCCAATAAAAAGGCTGCTCAATCAATGGTTATTAAGAACAATGACCACAGGCATGTCACTAAGTTCTCTTTGACCCAGCTTCTTCATCAAATTCATAGAATTACCTAACTCAGGATTCTGAGGAATGTCACTCAATGTAATATACATATATAGTACTTAATCACTGTGCATTATAAAGGAAATTAATTACAATTTTAGTTTTTTAAAGCTTGTTTATATTTAGTATTGTAATTTTAAAATTGGTCAGTGGGTTTCTCTTAGTGCCATAATTTATGACAGATTCAAGTTACATACATAAAACAAAGGAAAATAGAACTTGATCATACATAATGAAAACAAAACTTTACCTTGTTTTGACTTTGTTGTAGGAAAATTAGAGATAGAATCACAAATACCATCAGAATTTCTCATTTTGCATCATTCTAAATTCTTAATTCAGCTATAAGTCAAGAAGACCTAATCCTATGTAGGAATAGTTATGGAGGGGGGGAGCAGAAATAGTAACAGAAAACACTTCAGTCGAAATTTCTAAAAAATGAAAGAAAAGGTATTATAGGGATACTTTTATTAGCACTAGGATAATATAAAGTTGAATATTCAAAAATCACCAATTCTTAAAACATTTTTAATCTATGAAAACAGTAATATCATATTATCCAACCTGATACAAAAAGTCTGTTGGGAGTCAGTTCTTTATTGGATTCCTTTTCTCGTATACATCCTGCTATGAATGCTGAGAATGCGAGGCCCTGGCTGCTGCTTACCTGGGTCATTTCTCAGAGTTTTGTTTGCAGAAAGCATTCAGCTTGAATGATGAGGAAAAGTTTGTCTCTGGGGTAAAGGTCAGTCTTCCTTACTGCTTGCTATAAAAGCAGTGGATCCCAAACCTCAGGGTTTTGCTCCTGCAACACACCTCTCTGAATAGGCACATGGCATTTGTGCTCTTTGTATCATCCCTCTGGAACTTGGGAGCAAAGGGAACCCATGTAAATGTGCCAATGTTCATGCTGCTTACTGGGCTGTGAGAATATTGTCTATTTACTCTAACCCAGGCATTTTGTGCCTTCTGCTAACATCTATAAAACAGTTACAAGCTGACTTCTTAGCTTTAGAGTGAAATCAAACCTAAGACCCAACAATTACACAATACAGGATATTCTCAAGATAGTTGTATCAATTGTGAAGTATTCCCAAATGATTACAATTTTATGTCAGAAAGTAAAAAACATCCTTAAGAAAGATCAGTGTGGTCATTCATCCTTTTATACTTGTTGTTAAAGAAATTCTTTCACAGGGAAAAGAGGGAAAAAAAACCTACCAAAATGAGCAAAAAATTGGTCATTCCCCCCAATACCCTGAGCCCTCAGAGGGTAAGAAGTCCCTTAAGCAAACCTCTCAAGGTAAAGTAAAGATTGTGTCCTGCAGTCTGGAAAAAAAATCCATGTAGGAAGTTTCAGGCAAGCTGATGGATTTGAGTTTTTATCTGTTCCATTTCAACTTTATTTGCCCATGGGCTCAATCCTTAGACATCAAGTAATAAACTTTGTAGTTAAGGCTCTCTCCCATAATAGTACTCAGAAGTCAAAATTATTAAAGAAAGAGAAAAAAACAAATTTTGAAAGCCAAAACACAGGTTAGATTAAAATTGGTAAACCATGTCTGTGAGCACAGCTTCCCTGCTTTCTTCTTCAACATGGCACTGACTAGTCACACCAGTGTACTTCTTTTCTAGACTGACCATTGATGAAACCTAACCATTTCCCCTAACAATGCCCTGACAATGCCACAATTGTGGAGTTGGTATTTTTATGTAAATAAGTCTCTGATTCATTAAACCCTATTGCTCTTGACATTTTCCTTTCTGACCCTTATCAGCCACACACTAGCAAAACATGAAGAAATAAAGAGGACAAAAAGAGGCAATAAAAGGGCTACAAGCCAAGAAGTGTATTGTGACTGTGACCAACAAGAAAATTTGGAAATGGGTGAGTGAACACTCAAGTATGTCCTGTCAGGCAGTCACAGCTACATCTGTTCCGAACCTGACAAGTGCTTAGCACCATTTCAAGGTGTCACATACAGATACATAGGAAATGACAATCATGAATGCTACTTTAAGAGCACCTGAAATTTAATAGATGAGGTAGCACAATTAAATGCCTATATATCCATAAACAAGCCCTTGCTTGTCTCTCTACTTACTCTTTATTTCCTTCATAACATGTGTCACAACCTGCAATACTAAGGTTATTTATTTGTGTTCTTGTTTGGTATGGCTTCCCTTGAGCTGGGATTTGCCTGGTATGAAACAGGGCATCAATTCCAATTATTTATGGCTGCTACTCTGGATCTCACCCACTGGAATATAAATTCCAAATAACAGGGACCATGTCTACCTTACCTACCATTGTAACCTCAGGGCCAAGCAAAATGCACCTAGTAAAGTCTCAAAACAATTTTTAAAAGAAGTAAACAAAATAAGTAAATACAAAAAACCCCCCAGCAACAGCTATATAGACAGATCACATAACGTAGCTTCTACATATTGCTACTAAATCATTAATAACAAATTGAGAGAGAACCTGATTCAAAGGCATAAGAAAAATTTTCAAAGACTTTAGATGAGAAAAGAAAAAAAAAAATCCCCAGACCCAGGAAACCTATTCCTACTTCATTTTTCCTTAGTGAATATTGAAATCATAAATCAGAAAAAAAATTAGTATAACATGAAAGACCCTATCAGAATCTCATCATGTTACCTTTAATTAGATTTCAAGAGCAGTGGGGTGCTGCTGGTGCTCACAGACTTTTCAAGGTTGAAAGCAGGATAGAATCATAACAATACAGTTGAATCATCTCATACAGCCTAGTTATCCCAACTGATGCTAAACTAGTGAAGTTCAAGGGTGTGACACTAAACACAGGTTGAGTGATTTCATTGATGACCCTGGGATTTTCATTCCTTTCATTGTGCTTTTATCCCATGTGACCTCCTTTGGCCAATTCAATACAGGAAAAAAAAAAAAAAAAGACTGTGCCTGCACACTGGCACTTACTCTTCTTGCTCTCTCCTCCACTGTATCCATGAGCACAGGCCTGGTTTACCTGCTCAGGGAAAAGATGCACAGAGCACAGCCATAGCTCTTCATCCCCGCTGAGGCTATCCCAGACTAGCCAAAAGAGTAAGCCTTGCCAAGTTCAACTGGTGCCTGGACACTGACCCCAGACGCCTAATGAGCACAGCCAAGATGGCAGCACTTCCTCTCTGGCCTGTAGATTCATGCATCACTGAGTTTTAGAGGGGTTTGTAGCATTATTGTGGCAATAATGAATACTAAACTCATATAGCGTAATAAACATCAGCAAAATAATAATAAATGCAAACATAACTGTTCTTTATTGAAATAGATTATTCATAGTTCAGTGATTTGGTTTCTCTTCAACTGCACATACCTTCCTTATGACCACATTCCACATCACTGGTGCTGAGCAGACCTGGGTAGTATGCACTTACAGAAGTGAAAGGCCACATCAGGCTCAGCAGCACAGCAGTAGATGTCACCTGTCCGGCAGTGTTGAAGAGCTGTTATTTCTCATATCCATCATCCAGGATCTAGAGCACAGCCTCCAAGGCTTCCTCACAGGTGGGCTGCATCTGAGGTTTGGGCAGAACCCATAGGTACCGTTATCCATCAGCTCATATAAATATGAGAAGGGGATCTCGATATCTTGAGCCCAGTCTCTTAAAGACCCTGATGTGATATTTATAAATGAAAACATGAAGGCAGAAGGAGAAATGTCACTCATAAAGGACAGATTTCCATAGCCATCTCTGGGAATAAGGGCTCAGTCAGTAAAATAAAGGAACAGTTTCAGATGAGAGTTCCTGGAGACCTGTATTCTCCATCTTCTTGATGGGCAACCCCTGCAGGGAAGGCACTATGTCTTTTTTGGCCCTTCTGTTCCCATAATCTAGCTCTGTGCCTGGCACATAGCAGAGATTTGGTTAAAGCTTCTTAACTGAATAAAAGTCAAGTTAACCTAATATCACCAGGCAAGGTGAATTGACTCATAAAAGGGACAGAAATAAAATGACCCATAGGAAAACTATTATGCAATATTATGTAGGTGGGGTGCCTGAGGGTAGAAGAGATGGTGGTTGGGGCTGGGAGAAGCAATACCCTCTTCTTGAAACTGGATTATTTTCTTTTAATTTTTTTTCTCTGGGACTCACTCTGCTCTGCTTTCTTAGCTTGATAGGTCCTGTGGGAATTGAATCAATTGATCAAGGGTCAGTGGACAATGTCCTTCCTGTTAACTCCTGTGCCTTCTAACTTGCCAGCTCTTTTTAACTGAAGCCAGAGGAAATTCTGGTTTCTCTTTTAGTTCATACCTTATCCCTAGAGAGTATAATTCCGGACTTGAACAGGTTCCCTTTTATCCTTGGTCATTTTGATTTGTACAACTCCCTGTTGATTCTAGGAGCTCTTCTATTCCTCTCCTGCCCACCTTACCACCCAAATTCCATTGATTTCTTTTGTGCCTTAGATACTACTGAAGAAGAAAAAAGGAGACACTTACATAAAATATCTGCACTTGATCCAACTCTATAATTGGTTCCATGCTTTACATTCAATGCATTTTCTGCCTTCTGTCCAACTTGAATCCGTAGGTGGGAAATGCAGACAGATATCTGGTGTTAAAAATAAATCCGACAATCCAAGAGTTTGGTATTTTGTCCAGATCTATCTCCAGGGTTTTAGATCGTTTTTCCAACTTACCATTGAACATATACATCTGGGTAGCCTGTTGGAACTTCAGATTGAACTCACATTCAATTTCATCATTACTCCCACCAAGAAGACTGTTCTGACTTTGCTGTTTCTGGCATTGCACATTCCTATCACATGCATGTGAAATCCTGCAGCCATCTTTGACTGTCCTCTCAGTTATCAGCTTCCATTTCCAGTGCTGTTACCATATGTCAACCTCATTGAATCTTCTAATAAGTTTCTTTTCCTCTCACCAATCTTTATCCCAATTGGTTCCACCTGGCTTCCAGATGAGTGGAGCTATGAAAACGAGCTTGCTGAAAATCTCTCAATAACTCCTGGTTGCTCACTGAATTAAGAACAAACTTCTTAGATTAGTTTTTGAGATCCTCTATAATATGGTCCTACCCTACCTTTCCAATCCTATGTTCTGGATATTCACCCAAACTCAAGTTCCTCCACTAATCCTCTTAAACATTCCCCACCCCAGACTCCTTCAGGCTGTATTCCACCAATCAGATGGTGTGTACCACTACTTCTCCTTAGATTCTACACAAACACCACCAAATGCCTTTGTCACTCCTGCCTGCACTGTGATCCACCATTGCTTCAGTTGCATTTATGGGTTCATCAGCTGCCCTGGCTCTCATAATGCCGGGTCTAGTTTTAGAAGCTGTGTCTCCTTTCCTGACCATGCACTGCCCTGCTGAATACTAAGATGCGACAGAGCAGTACTTGGGTAGAGTAATGACAAGCCCAGGGAAATTAAAAAGAAAAAATAAAAAAGGCAACAAGTGGTGGTGTTGGAGGGGTGGGGGTGTCGTATGCAGCAGCTCTGGGCAGCATCCTTTAGGCACTTGGTACTTTCTGGGTCTGGATAAGTGAAAAGAAAATAAAACACATTAGACTGAGCATACCTGTAAGCTTTTTTTGCCTTCTGTCCTCTCACTGCTGAGAACTCTACCTTTGGTCATGCACCTGGTCCCTCCTCCTCCCCCCAAACTCTGATTCTGCCTCGATTCCTGGGTTTGTGTTGCCTAGAACTCAGATAACAGGTAGGAAATAGCAAAGAAGTACATGGTATAAAGCTTGTTTAATAGTTTACACTGCAAAAGAGAGAGAGAGAGAGAGAGAGAGAGAGAGAGCAAAAATTGTAAGACAGAAGGGAGAATCAGAAAGGGGATTTCTGGAGAAAGAAATTCAAGTAACAAAATGATCATGAGGGGTGGAAAAAATTCAGGGAGCCACTATGTGTGATGGAATCATTACTGTGATGTGCCAACTCTGCACTTTGGAAGTTCTTTGAGTTTTCTAGCAGACATATAAGTTATTCTCAATTATTTTTAATTCCTATGTGTTTCCTGTTTCTTTGAATGAAACTCTATATTATCTGATCCATAATGGTTCTTATCTTTTATTTGGGATTCATGGATTAGCTCCAGGGTACATTTTCCATCCTATGGTTCCTTACTCCCCCTCACCCTGAGCTTACCCAATTATGTCTTCTTCCCATGGCCAGTCTTATTTTATTCCCTAGAGTTTCTTTTCCTCAAATCCTGGCTGTAGGATGGGAAATAACCTCCCCCCCCCCCCATCTTTGTTGACAAAAACAAAATAAAACAAAAAAAAAGCATCTTTGGACTTTTAAAAGAAGGATTTTCCATTGGCAATAACCATGGGGAAGCAGGTAAGAATAAGAAATATACATATGAGCAATGCAGAGCAGTGATCCTCAGCTTATAGACCTGGTAATTGCTGAAAGGTGCAGTGGAATCCCCTAGACTTCTGACTTCAACTTCTGCCTCTAGGGTGCAGCTCTGAGCATACTTCTCTCTCCTTCTGGCACTATACTGCAAGGCCTCAGAGATCTAATACCTCTGTGGCCCTGCTTCTTAGTTTAACAGTATTTCCTGGTAAAAAGGATAAAATCTGCTTTGCTGGTAGAACATGATACACATGGCTACAGACCTCTAGCCTGCTTGACAACCCCTTCACTGGTCCTAGACAAATGCCTGAAAACATGTAATCACAGGCAAGTAAGCAAAATCTGATTAAGGACGTACGTAGCATGTGCACGGTGCAGAGGAGAGGCAGAACTTGGGATGAGTACAGAGGCTTATATGAAGAGTTAAAATGGAAATAATGGAAGCACATAAGACATTAGAATTCTCAGAGCTATTCTAATTGCCAGAGCAGTTTAGAAAAGGGCTATATATAGTAATGTTTCCCCTGCATAGTGATTGCCAAGTTGTCTGTCATGCAGTATAATATTTACCACGATTTCCAAAAGCTTTTGGTTTTGTAAATATAGAGAGATTAATTACTAGTCTTTGGTGGTTGTAAATAGTGCTAGAAATGGAAATCTCTGGAGCAGTTGGCTCAATTCTGCATCTTTGTGCACTGTATCAAACTTACCCCCCAAACAAAAGCACCATTAAGTAGCTTCAATAAGGCTGGCACATGGTTGCAAAATTTTCACACTGAAAAAATTTATGGAAAAGTCTTAGATTGAACACTTGAGCTACCTTTTCAGCACCTGAGACAGTAATAGATACAGAAGAATTTACCAATTTCTCTGTGCAGTTCTAGAGATTTGCCAGTATTCTCATCTTGGAGTTACCATTCTATACTGTCAGTGTGGTTGTTCCATGTTCCTCCTGCCTTCTTGCTAACTAGCCTTTGGCAACTGGGATCTAACCAGACAGCCAATCAGCAAAACAAGACCCTCAAACCTTTGAATACACACCTTGCAAAACAATCACGTAATATCTATCTTTCTGAACCAAAAAGAAAATGAAGTCCCCAAGAAAAATATTGGGGTGTACAAATGCTAGTGGAAAGCCCCTTCCTATCAAAGATCTTTCTGTTGGTGGAAGACCATTCACATTAAGGGTCAGCAATGTCTTTCAAGATTCACTTGGCTTTGTCTAAGCTCCCTTGAAGGAGAAAGTGGAAATCTACCATTAAAGTCACAGAAACTGGGGATAAGGAGGGTTCTGAGCTTCTGGTCTGAAATCTCCACTTCTGCATATTTCTTTCTTGAAGAAATAGATAAGGCTTATAGATAAGGATGAAATAGCACATAATTGGGAATCTAAGTTGATTATTGCTACTAAAACTTGCAAACCCTTTCTGAGTAGAGAGAGACAGTGTGAGAATAGTGGTATGAAGGTGGCCTTGGGAGTCCATCAGGGGCTCCACCATTTCCTGTCTACCGGGTCTGCAAATACAGCTATCTCAAGGTCTCAGTTTCTGCATCTTCAAAGTGAGATTATTATGTTGCTGTAAGGATCAATTGAGATGGTGCCTGTAAAATACCTTTGTAAAGAGCTAGTCAAATGTGGATCACTTCCCACATCTTACAAAATGAACACAGGACAAGTTGTCCTGTTCCAAGGAAGGAAAAAGTCATTGTAACAAAGGTACCTGAGTATTGCTGGATATTTTTAACAGCTGGAGGAAGGGTTCCCACCAACAAAACTCCATAGTGGTTGTTTTATTCAGTTTTTTCTTTTTTCTTTCTTTCTTTCTTTTTTTTTTTTTAAGAGAGAAGGACAGTGTGAGAGAGAGAGAGAGAGAGAGAGAATCAATTTTTATTGAGTTTTTACATGGCCTTCGTTGCTCTGACACTTAGTTGTAAAAATGGGTGCTAGGGTTTGAACCCAAGTATTCGCACATGATAGGCAAGTGCTGTAACCACCGAGCCACCGCTCCAGCCCCTTATTCAGTTTTTTCATTTCTGTCACTAAAAGATGTAACAAGGACAATTTTAGGAGGAAAAGTTTATTTAGGGGCTCACAGTTTCAGAAGTCTCAAAGCATAGAAGGACAGCTCCATTCCTTGGAGTCTGAGAGAGGCTGAATATCATGGCAGAAGGCACGGGTCCAGGAAGCAGAGAGTGAAACTCCACAACAGATACAAGATACATACCACAAGGCATGCCCCCAGTGACCCACCTCCTCCAACCACACCCTACCAGCCTACAGCTAGCAGTTAAGCCCATCAGGGGATTAACTTGCTGATTGAGTTAAGGCTCTCATAACCCAATTATTTCACTTCAGCCTTTCTGGATTATCTCACATGAGCTTTTGGGAGACACCTTTCATCCAAACCACAGCAGTGGTTTTTCCTTTGGTATCCAGACTTTGTGATTTATGGTCATTCTCCAGTGGGAGAGGAACAGGAAGCATAACATAACCAGCAAGTCCCCTGGCCTCTCATTAACAACAGAGCAGGCTGCCTCCCACCCATCCCAGCATTTGCACATAGTGAGGAGTTTCTTTTAAAAATAAAAAGATACACAGAACATAACAGTGTGGGCAAGAATGTGGAGAAAGTGAACACTGTGCACTGTTGGTGGATGTATAAAATTGTGCGTTCACTGTGGAAAACAGTGTAGTGTTTCTTCCAAATATTAAATATGAATTTACCATATAATCCAGCAATTATACTTCTGGATACATATACAAAAGAATTGACAGCAGGTCTTGAAGAGATATTTGTACACTCGTGGTCATTGTAGCATTATTTACGATATCTGAAAAGTAACAGCAACCCAAGTGTCTGCTAATGGATCAATGGATAAACAATACATGGCCTATGCATACACTGGAATATAATTGACCTTAAAAAGAAGAGAAACCTGACATATCCTATAACATGCATGAACTTTGAAGATATTATACTAAGTGAAACAAACCAACTTTAAAAAGACAATACTACGTGATTCCACTTATATGAGGAATCTATGAGAGTCAAACTCATAGAAACAGATCGTAGGATGGTAGTTGCCAGGGACTGGGGGTAAAGGGAAATGGACAACTGTTGTTTAATTGGTATCAAGATGAAAAAGTCTAGCAGTTGGTTACACAACCCTGTGAATATTCTGGACTCTACAGTTTAAAAAAGATGATTAAGATGGTAGATTTTATGTTAAATATATTTTACCATAATTAGAAATTGAAAAAATTAAAAACAAAGATCATAAATATCACAACAATTCTGTATGTACCCTCCCTTTGATTTGTGATTATTGTACTCAGGTTCACAAATGAGCAAAGAAACCTGTTCTTTTTAGTAATTATGCCCACCAGTGCTTGGCTAAACAGCTTCCGATTTTCCCTGTCCTAGTGTGCCTCTTGCTTGCACTTCCCTTTACAGATATTCCCAGACAAATGCTGGATGAAGAGTTTAGAAGAATATAGAGTGTTGTGTTTAGCAGAGAAGAGAGCACATATGATTTAGCCATGTTATTTCAGATATGCCATATTCCACTAGCAGCTGGCAAGTTCTTTAAAGCATGGTTCAAAAGCTGTAATTGCTGAATGGAGCTTCGAGAGAATTTACAGAAACAAAAGCTCATTTCTGCAGATTATTAGCATAATCATCTCATTTACATTATAGGCGAATACCTAAGATGTCTCCCAACTTGACACTTTATGAAACAGGTAGTTAATTAATGTAGGTAAAGCAACATTTAACCCAAAGCCTTCCCAGCAGGCATCTGGCAAGGAGCAAAAAGCAGGAAAAAGAAAATAAGAATGAGCAGAGAGAAGACAGGGGAGGCTGGAGCCTTCCTTGGAAATGGAGATAGGGAAAAGGAAGGCAGAGGTCCTCCTTGGGTTTCTCTAGAGACCTCAGAGCTGCACTGTGGACTTAGCAGTTCTTCACAGTGACTTGATTATTTTTGGTATAGCCATATGGGGTGAGGATGAGCTGCCTCTAAGAGTGCATGGTCAAGAAGCACAAATGCCTTCCTTCTTGCTCTCTGCAAAGCTGGAGACAGTTTTAGTCTCTGGTTCAGACACTGGTCCTGTCCCACAGAAGGTTGAATCTTGGCAGTTTGGGGACGCACCAGTACCTGGAAAGTACAGGAAACCACAAAGAAGGCTTCATGATCTCAGTCAGAAATAAAAGAGGACAAGGAGTGGTCCTTGCCTGGGAATCTGTGGATGGTGTCAGGACTTGCCTTTGGCTGACCAATCAGTCCTGGCTAAATCAGCCAGCTTGGGTAGTCACTGAAGATAATCATTCAAAGAGGAGCTCAGAAAGGCAGGAGGCCTGATGTTAGAATTTAGAAACCAGCTCCACGCTTGCATGGCCCATGAGAGAGAATGCAAAAGGAAATGACAGTTCCGTAATCTCTCACTTCAACCTGTGTTGAACCGGAAACAAATGTTTGGAAGTCAGTCTCCTAATTCCTCATTCCTAAGTCTGGCTCTAACAATTTGATTAGCCTAAGTCACTCCTTCAGTATCTGACTGGCTTAAGTCTCATTACAGCTATTTTGCAAGGTGTAAATAGTTCTCCTCACTAACAATAATAAAGCACATTAGTAAAACTCTGTTAAATCGAGCACCTCTTATATGCTCGTTCTGCGCCCAGCCTCTCCTACGTAAGCGTCACATTTAATCATTCACAGCGACCTTCTGATAAGGTGGGATTATGATGATGCAATTTTACATGTAAGAAAATTAAAGCAGAAAGATGAAGTGATTTTTTCCAAGATCATACAGCTGCCAAGTCTGAATTTTAACCCTTGCCATCTGGTGAGTGGCAATGCTCTTAACCATTCCTGCCTCTTTATTTGCTTCCAATTCTTTGGGCATATTGAGATTTGGAAACATGGAAGCGCCACAAGGAGAAGAAAGTGTTTGCTTTGCTTCTTGCCACTTACTTGCTGTAAAATAATCCCCAAGGATAATGTTCTGGTTTTTCTTTTTCTTACGATGATCTAAATATCTTCAAACAAGGTGAAGACTTTCATAGATATTCACAGTGGTCTAGGTCTGCTTTGCCCTTGTTTAGCTAACTGCACTTGAAGACAATCTTGTGCATGAGTATCGATGACTATAGAGAGATTAATAACTCTGGGGATAAAACCTGACAGAATGGTTGGACAAAATTTTCAAAAATGGTACCTTTAGGAATTCACCTCTTTCCTTTCTTCTCAGCTCTTTCTTTTCTTTTTCTACTTCATTCACCTAGTAAACATGTACTTACTACACCAGGATACATTGAAATTTTGATCGAGATCTGATCCAAAGCATGTGCCATTACTATAGGATGAATGGGATTTCCTCCAAAAACAATTCTGTAACAGAGAAACAGAAAAGGATGATGTTGCCATTCCAAGGTTTCATAAATCATATTGTTAGCGATGATAGGTGGCCCTCAAATGTGAGGAATGTTTCCTAGGATTATCTGGAAAAGCTTGCCTTTCATGTGGCAAAGTCTGTGTGTGTAATTTCTACTCTTGAAGATGGACTAGCAACCCCCAATAACAGGAACATCTGTACAACTGAAAGCATGCAAACATGTAAACAATCAAATTGGAGGAAGAGTTTGGCTTTTTCCTCTTGAGCAGAGTAGTTGTGCCTGTGGTTGTGACCTGCTTACTCAGAGCAAGTCTCAGAGTCATTTTTTAGGGCTGAGTGATACAGGATGAAAGAGAAATAGCTTGACAGATGGAAACAGGCTGTTCCAGGTGTATCAGAGATGGTCTCTGCACATTTCTGGAAATGGATGACTAATGAGGGGAGATGGAGAGAAAGACAAGTTTCACCAGCCAAGCTCAGAGGGAGGGATGCACACAAAGGCCAGAAAGCCTGTTCCAGAGAAAGGGGCCTCAGAAAGGGCCTCTGGAGAGAAGGAAGGAGAGGGAGGAGACTGCTCTCTAGCAAGAGAGAGCGACATGCTTTGGACAACATTCTAAAGACAAAACTGTCTGTTACTCCATAAGAAGACTTTATGGGGTTTGACCCTACATGAATGATCACATTGAAAAAAGAGTTTTGTTTAGTTTTTTATACATCATTCATTCCCTTATGCTTCCAGAAATTATTTGAGGTAGATACAGGTTGACATTTGAGCTTTATATCAATATACCCTAACAGGATGATGGGAAATTCACAAACATCACAAAGAGGAGAAAATTGGACCAGGAAAATGGGAAGGTGTCAGAAACAAAGAAAACACCCCTGCTAGACCTCAACTCTAAGAAGGCTTTAGGCTTCCTCCATCCTCAAATTGACTTTGATCATTTGATTAAAAAATGTTAAGCTAATTTTTATCCCACATGGGATTTCTTTCATTACATGGGTACCAAATATTTTTTATAGCAACAACAGGGGCAGTAGGGAAAGTAAGGTTGAGTGGGGCTTCCGTTCATGAACAGATCCCAGGACCAAACTCCATGTCCTTACCGGTATCCACATGGAGACACAGCCATCTGTGTTATGAACTGGAAACATGGAGAAGTACAAATTACTAAGGAACCTGCTTATTCTTGGATTATCTTTATAGTTTTTACAGAATCTGGAAATTTAAGAGACAAACATTTGAATGAATTTCAATTTAATTATGAGGTGCCTGCAATCACACTTCCTCCCTCTGCTCACCCCCTCCTTAGTTATCTTATTATTCATAGTAGTGGTTTTCAAACTCTATAGTGCATCAGAATCACATATCACCTGTCAGACCTGGTAAAACACATTGTCCAGCTTTATCTGCCCTTCTCCCTCCTGCTCCTCCTTTGCTTCTAATTCACTGGATTTGAGATGAACCAAGAATTTGGGTTTTTTTTTCATTTCATGTATTTATTTATTTATTTATTTTTCTTTTTTTATTAGATGATATAGATTTACAATGGGGGGGGGAATATTATCAAGCATTCAAGAACACACGTATATATACTTAGTTATCTAGGGCTAATGCCATGTCATGGATGCCCAGCTTGGATTCCCCATGTTGCTGTTTCCCCCAGAAGAACCCCTGAGTTAAATGGCTATCTCGTGGAGGTCAGAGATCACCTTCTAAGATGATTCCCCTATATTCGCATCCCTCAGTCTCCTAGGTGATTTTCCTAAGCCCTCCCCCACCCTGTCCCCCAGCCTATGCCTCCAAGTATCCTAGGGAGTCATCTCCCTCTTGTGTTGGGAATCATACAATTTGAAGTTATTATTAACTTAGCCGTCTAACATACTGCTTCCCGATGTATTCTAGCTTCCACAGATGAGAGAAACCATTCGGCCCTTGAGTCTCTGAGATTGGGATACTTCATTTTGCATAATTCTTTCCATCTCCATCCATTTGATCTCAAAAGCCATAATATCGTCTTCTCTAATGGCCGAATAGTATTCCATTGTATATATGTACCAAAGTTTTTGTATCCACTCGTCGAGTGAGGGGCATCTGGGTTGGTTCCATAATCTAGCTATAGTAAATTGAGCTGCTATAAACATTGAGGAAGCCACATCACTATAATACGCTGATTCTAACTCTTGGGAAAATCCCCAGGAGTGGGATAGCTGGGTCATAAGGGGGTTCCATCCTTAATTTTTTGAGGATTCTCCATACTGCTTTCCATAGTGGCTGAACCAGTTTGCAGTCCCACCAGCAGTGTAACAGTGTTCCTCTTTTCCCACAACCCCTCCACCTTCTGTTGTTATTAGAATTTTTGCCAGGAGTGAGGTGGTATCTCACTGAAGTTTTGATTTGCATTTCCCTTACAGCTAATGATGTAGAGCAATTTCTCATAAATTTTTGGGCTTTCTGGACTTCCACTGGTGAGAAGTTTCTTTTAAGTTCCTTAGCCCATTTATTGATTGGATTATTTGTGAGTTTGGACTTTAGTTTCTTTAGTTCTTTGTATATTCTGGATATTAGCCCTTTGTCCGAGGTGTTGCAGGCAAAGGTTTTCTCCCATTCTATAGGTTCTCTCATGATGCTCTTGACTAGATCTTTAGCTGTGCAAAAGCTTTTTAGTTTAATTGCATCCCATTCATTTATTCTTGACTTTACTGCTTGAGCCATGGGAGTTTTGTTGAGGAAGGCGCTGCCGACTCCTATGTCCTGTAGTGTTGACCCTACTTCTTTTTCTAGTAAGTTTAAAGTTGTTGGCTTAATATCCAGATCTTTGATCCATTTTGATTTAATATTTGTACAGGGTGAAGGATAAGGATCCAGCTTCAGTTGTCTACACATGGCTGTCCAGTTTGTCCAACACCATTTGTTGAACAGGCTATCTTTCTTCCACACTATGCTTTTGCCCCCTTTATCAAATATCAAATAGTTAAAGATATGGGGGTTTGTCTCAGGATCTTCTATTCTGTTCCACTGATCTTCGTGAACCAAGAATTTGTATTTCCAACAAGTCTCAAGTTGATGGTGATACTGTTGGTCTAAAGGACACATTCTGAGAGCTACTCTTTTTTTTTTTTTTTGTATTTCTAAAACAAATTTGGGTTTCTGAAAAGACTGATGAAAAAATGTTGAAGATCACTGTTAAAGGCTTCTTACTCCCTGATGGGAGAGGTATAAATAATATACAAAATTCCTTGTGCTAGTTGTTTCCCATATGCAAAATCTTTTAATCCATACAACAGACCCATGAAATAGTCATTTCACACACTTCAACAGGTGTACGAAAAACTAGGGTTCTCAGTGTACAAGATTTGCCCAATACTATTAGAAAGCGATCCAGGATTCAAACTCATCTCTGACTCTCAAGAATCATCTTCTATATTTAGATATGTTTATCCTCCGATAAAAATGACTCTGGATGCACTAGAAAGAAATAAGGATACTAATTCATTTTTCAGTAAAGCTACTCATTAGTTCTACTTCACTGGCAATGCGGGACTACTTCAGTAGAGAGTGCCATTGTTAAGATGTGAAAGGAGCGTGGATTCTAGGTTGACAAGAAGTGACAGGTATTTTAAGAAGTAATTTACCACCAGGAGGAAACTAATGACACTAACTTCTTTCATGAACCATTGGCAAAAAGCAGGAGCAATCCATTCCCTAGCATGAATTCCACAGTTCATCCAAATGATCTTCTTGGGGTTATTGGATGGTCGGCTGATCTGGGGAGGGGGAAGATCCATGCTCCATTACCAAATAATCACTAGCATTTTAAGCTACTGTTACAGGGGTCTCATTCCACTGGAGGTCCATTTGTTATTCCACTCTGGTTTTGAGGTGACAAGGTTGCTGGTGGAGACACCATCCAGTTTGGCCCTTTCCCCTGCTACGCTTGTTTTCTGGCCAGTCTCCTTCCTTGGTGTTTGTTCTCAGGACCAGGCATAGACTCGCCATGGCATCCACCCAAACAGTGGTCTTCCCCACACCTTAAGTAATTCCCTAACGATAAACAAACACAGAAGCCACAAGCCAAGAGGCTAAATTCCTATAAACCTTATAAAAGCCTTACACACAGAGTGCATTCAGAGTAGCAAAGTGCATAAGATGCAACATTCAAGAATCAAAAGTAGCCAGGCTTGGTGGCACATACCAGTAATCCTAGTGGCTTGGGAGGATTGCAAGTTCAAAGCCTGCCTTGGCAACTTAGTGAGGCCCTCAGCAGCTTAGTGAGACTCTGTCTCAAAATAAATAATTAAAAAGGGATAGGGATGTGGCTCAGTGGTTAAGTGCCCCTGGTTTCAATTAGTGGTACAAGATAACAAACAAACGAACAAATAAAAAAAAACACAAATCAAAAGGACCTTCTTAACCTTCTTGAAACTGGGAATTCAGCAAATTCACAATCTCCTGAAACAAATTAAATTCTCCTTCCACTTGGAGACTCCTCTAGCCCCAGACAGTTGAACTCTGTATTGAGGTAAACAAAATGGAAAAGTAAACCAATGAATCATTACGGCTCCCCCTACCCAGCTGCTTTTCCTTTTCTCTAAATCTCTACTCCGCTAACAAGTCCCAGGACTCCCTGTTGAACTTTATGAATAAGTAATGGAGAATTAACAATTTCAATAAGCGACCGATTATACTTTAGAGACAAGGTATAACAGCACATCTTCTCATGGTCATCAGAATTTGCTCTCATGTGGCACACAGCCATGCCAGAAATTTCAGGTCAAGCCTATATTGTGGGATCTTTCATCTTTGTGGATCCTACTGGCTATGGTTTGGATGTTGTGTGTGCTCCAAGAATTCATGTGATAGAGACTCGATTCGATTCCCAGCATGGTGATGTGAGAGTTGGTGGAATGTTTAAGAGGTGTGACCTGGTGGGAGGTCATTTGGAGCCCTGCCCTCAGAAGCGAATACTGTCCCCTGGAGCTAATTCTCTTGGGTGGTGAATGGTGATGAAAGCCCAAGCATGACCCCTGAGTCTCACTGGCTTCCTGTTAGATGATGCAATTTCTTCCTTCCTCTCATGCTCCTGTCATTGCCACCCACCATGAGCAGATGCAGCCAAGGGATCCTCACCAGAAACTGCACCATGCTGCTTGAACTGTTAGCCTTAAAATTGATTTCAGCTAAATAAACCTCTTCTTGTGAAGTTAAGCCTGCCTCAGGCATTTAGTCATAGTAATGAAAAGCAGACTAATGCATCAACAATATCCTTTGCTAATGTTCTAAGATTAGAGAAAACCTGGCAATGCCCTTCCCAGAATATTAAAACTCAGGTTTCTTTTTCTTTTTTTTTAAGGGGGAGGGGGAGAGAGGGGGAGCAGAATCAACTTTATCCATCTAGTTTTTGTTTCTCCAACACTTACTTGTGTAAGTGGTGTTGGAGTTTGAACCCAGGTCCTTGCACATGCCAGGCTGCTAAGCCACTGCTCCAGCCCAAAATTGAGATTTCTAATCCCTTATTTTGATAAAGATATTAACCAACAAAACATTCTTTGTGCATCTCAAAAAAGATCCAGCCCATCCCCGGTGTTCCCCCAGGTATCTCTGCTCACCTTCCTCTTGGAGTGGTACTCGTAGGAATAGGTGTCCATGCTCTTCCATGGACTCACCGTCTCGTCCACAACATTTCTCCTGTGTTGTGCTAAGGACCTGCAAAGGAAAGAACACAAGGCAAAAAGTTGAGGGCTAGAAAGTTGACCAAAAAGTAGTAGGAATCCGTGAACATAGAATTTGAAGTACGAACACCAGTATTGGATCCTGGCTGTGTGATTTACCAATTGTGAGATCACCAGCAACCATTTAGCCACTCTGAACTGTGAATTCTTTACCTGTAAAGCAAGGACAATCTTTCCAACTTTGCAGAGAGGCTAGGATAATTCAATATGATGGTGCAGATAAAAAACACTTTTAAATTTGTAAAAGAAACAATACCTATGATTTATTGAACTAAAACTTTTTACGAGACATGCACTGTTCTAAGCAATTTAAATCTCATTTACTTCTCTCTAACACTCTGAGATAGATACTCTTATTATCTCTATTTCAGACAGGAAGAAACCAAATCACCAGCAAAGTGTTATTGGGATTTAAACCCTAACAGTCTGACTGAAGAGTGTGTAACATCAGCTACTGTGCTCAATAGAATGGTGAGAACTAATCTTTATGCAATGGTTTATCTTTTATTTAAATACACATTTTTAAAAGCATTTTAAGTTCACAGCAAAATTAAGTGGAAAGTAAAGATGGTTCCCATATGTCCCCTATCCCTACACGTGCAAAATCTCCCCCGCTATGGGCATCCCACAGCACACTGGTACATTTGTTACAACCGATTACCTTACATTGACACATTATCACATGAGTTCTGCAGTTTATATTAGGGTTCATCTCTGTTATACATTCCATGGGTTTGGAAAAATGTTTGGTGACATATATCAGCCATTGTAGGATCATTCGGAGCAGTTTGCTACCCGAAACATTTCACATGCTCTGAAATTCAGCTGTCACCCTCCCAAACCCTGGCAAGTACTTGCTTTTTCCTGTTGCTGTAGCTTTGCTTTTGCAGGTGATATTGTGGGGAGCAGACAAGGGGTAGCCTTTTCGGACTGTGATATTCTTTCACTTACAAATATGCATTTCCTCCGTATCTTCTCATGATGGAATAACTCATTTCTTTTTTAGTGCCATATATATTCCTTTACCTGCATGTACCATTGTTTATTTAACCACTCATCCACCAAAGGGCATCTTGATTGTTTGCAGATTTTGGCAATGAAGAATAAAGCTGTCATAAACATTCATGCACATGTTTTTGCGATCACCTATTTCAGTTCTTTTGGACTAACGCTAAGGAGAATAATTTCTGCTTTATATGGTAGAAACATGTTGAGTTTTGTAAGAAACTGTCTCCTAAAATTGCTCTAACATTTCCCATGCCCACCAGTAATGAATGTGAGTTCTGGTTGCTCTGCAGCCTCAGTAACATTTGGTGCTGTCAGTGTTTGGGATTTGGGCCACTTTAATAGATGTGCAGTGCTATATCAATAGTGTTTAAATTTTCAATTCCCTAAAGATAGGTAATGCAGAACATTTTTTACATACATTTAATTACCATCTCTATATTGTCTTTGGTGAGGTATCTGTTCAGGTCTTTTGCCCCCTTTTTTAAAAAATCAGGTGGCTCTTGTTTTGAATGGCAATTTTTTAATATTTTGCACCATAGTCTTTTATCAGACGTACTTTTCAAAAGTATTTCCTCTGAATTCATGGCTTGTCTTCTCATTGTCTTGACATTTTCTTTTGCAGAATTTTAATTTTAATAGAGCTCTGCTTTTCAGTTATTTCATGGATTGTGCTTTTCCTGTTGTATCTCAAATGTCATTGCTGTACCCAAATCATCTAGGCTTTCCTCTAAATTATCTTCTAGAGTTTTTATAGTTTTGCATTTAACATTTAGGTCTCTTACACAATTTTTGAGTTAATGTTTGTGATTAATTTTTTTGTGCCCGGATATCTAGATATTCTAGTGTTATGCATTGAAAAGAATGTTTTGCTCTATTGTATTATTTTTGCTCATTTGTCAAAGATTGGTTGACTGTATTTGGTGTCTATTTCTGGGTTCTCTGTTCTCTTCCCCTGATTTGTCTATTCTTTTGGCAACACCAGAGTTTTGATTACTGTAGCTATTCTGAGACTTTTGTTTCTCCACATAAACTTTAGAATCAGTTTGTTGATAACCATAAAATAACTTTCTGGAATTTTGATTGGGATTGCATTGAATCCATGAAGTTGGGAAGAACTAACATCTTGACAATTTTAAATATTCTCATACATGAATATAGAAAATGCCTCTATTTATTTGGCTAATCTTTGAATCTTTCATAAGAATTTCATAGGTTTTTCCATATAGAGCTTATGAAAATTTTGTTAATTTATGCCTAAAAATTTCATTTTAAGGGTATAAGTGATAACATGTTTTTTCATTTCAAATTTCACATGTTTGTTGCTTAGGACATAGGAAATCAATTGACTTTCCTATGTTAACCTTATATCCAACAAATTTGCTATAATTGCTTATTAGTATCAGGAGGTGTTTTTTTCTTAAATCTTTCTGATTGTCTACATACACAATCATGTCATCTGCAAACAAGGATGGTTTTATTTCTTCCTTCCTAATCTGTAATATTTTTATTTCCTTTTCTTGTTTTATCACATGATCTAGGCCTTCCAATAGAATATTGAAAAATATTTGTGAGGGCAGAGGGCATATATCCGTTTTTTTTAACTGATCTTAATGAGAAAGCTTCTAATTTTCACCATTAATTATAATGTTAGCTAGAGAGATATTGATCTGAAGTTTTCTTTCCATGTAATGTCTTTGTCCTATTTTGTTATTAAGTAATGCTGGCCTGATAGAATGGGTCAGAAAATATTCTCTTGGCTTCTAACATATCAAGGGATTGTACAGAATTGATATAGCTTCTTTAAATGTTTAGCAGAATTCACCAGTGAACCCATCTGGGTGCGATGGTTTCATTTTGAGGAGGTTAATAATGATTTGATGTCTTTAGTAGATATATAGGCTTGTTTCAATTATCTACTTTTAATAGTTGTTAGGAACTATCTACTGTCTTTTAGCAGTTCAATAAAACCATATAGCGCCTCCTATATACCAGATATTGTGCTAGCACCTAACAGAACATATTCACTCATAGTATATAGTCTGATTTTCACTACAACCCTGTGAACTGTTGTTATCCATGTTCTAAAAATAAGACCAGGGGAAATTAAGTCATTTGCAAAAGAGTCAAAGAGCTAGTAAGTCACACAACTATTATTCTAACTCTCACAAACATTTGATGAAATCTTTTCCTGAGCCAAAAGGCTTTAAGCAAGAAATGGGGTTATGATTTCATTGTGAGATGATACTAGCTGTTAATTTATTTACCAACAAATTTATAAGGAGTGATAACTATGTCAACTGGGATGTGAGTTTTTAGAGATGCTATGATGCAAACTTTTGTGTAATGATCCTGCACTGCAAGGAAATGTGTTGGAAATTTAACTAGTGAATATTTCAATGACTTTTATCTATATTCCAACTTTCAAAAACAAAAAAAATCTGTCCCGGAACAGTGGCTCAGTGTTTGGAGCACTTGCCTGGCATGTGCAAGAACCCAGGTTCAATCCCTAGTACCACATATACAACTAAGTGTCAGAGAAACAAAGGCCAGATGAAAAAAATAAATAAAATGGGTTCTCTCTTTCTGCCTCCCTCTCTTCCTCTCTCCCTCTCTTTAAAAAAAACTTAAAGATACCTTCTATAATATACCTTCTTTATCTCTAAGCTTTCATTTCTTTATAAAATGAGAAGAATAATAGTATCTTCCCAAAGGATTCTTATAGGGATTAAATAAACGAATCCACGTTAACAATGAACACAATTTTTTTCCATGTAGTCAATTCCTAACAAATATTAAAACACAATAGTTCAAAACAAAGCAAAAGCTGCAGTTAGCTGCAATGCTATTAAAAATAAAAATTGTACTGAGAATAATTTAGCCATCTAACTAGCATTATTCTTAAACTAAGCCAAGCTACAAAACATTTTGGTATGATTAATGAAAACACAAATTCTAATCATATCTACTTGAGTCTAATAACTAGATAGATTTTATATATAGATATACATACATATATATATATATATATATATGGTTTTTTTTTTACCTAGTTCATTTAGTATTATGTAGCATAAGTAACTACCCTAATTACTCAATGGAATTCCACTACTTTCAACTTGGAGTAGCATTAACTATTGTTAATTATTAATAATACTAAAAATTAGAATTTGAATTTGAGATGCTCTTTGTCCTTGAAATTGTAAATATTTAATTATACCATTAAATGAATAGTTAGCTTGTCCAAGTGAAAATCTCATGAGATTGGGTTATCTAAGTAATTAGCTAAAACAATGAAGATGCATTGTAGAAGATTAAAAAAAAGTTATTTCATTGTAATGGTTGAGGAGCAATGTGTTTCTTCAAGCTATTCATAGATCCATTTTTAATATTTATCATTCACTGTATTTTTCTATAAGCCATAGTGCTTTGGAGTGAACAATTTCATTGTAAAAATGTCTATAGGCTCAAGGAATATGTTAACACTAATTGTTTTAAGAGATATCATTTTACAAAGAAAAATACATATATCCCTAGTGTGTTTAAAATTCATAGAAATTTAATTATACATAAATTTTCAGAAATATATTTTTTGTTCTTATTAGCTAATCAGAAAATATGCTTTACAGTAACACTAGTTAACCCTTACTGAGCACCATATGCAGAGTGCTGGTCAAAAGGTTTCATATCATTTTATTTATCCATTCAACAACCCAATGGGTATGTATTCTTACTCTTTTATACAGAAATAGAAACTAGTAGTAGTAATAGAAAAGATTTCTTTCTTTCAGTTTAAAATCTAATTTTAAAACCAAAATAATTTAGCTATTAAATAAGAAGGTATGAGGTGTGGTAAGCGAGTATCTGATTACCAATTAAATGGTACTCAAAGTATATTGAAGTCAGGAAAGGGGAAATTCCAAATGCAGGCATCGCTAATAACAACCACCACCATTTTACCACAACTATTATTTTGTGTGAGAGAGGGACAGTGAGAGAGATAGAGGGAGGGAGAGAGAATCAATGTTTTTAGTTTTTCATGTGGCTTTTGTTGCTTGGACACTTAGCTGTGTACGCAATGCTGGGGTTCAAACCCACGTACTTGTGCATGCCAGACAAGCACGGTAACCACTGAGCCGCCACTCCAGCCCCTTACCAGAAATATTTTAAGAACTGGTATCTATATATCTGTAATATCTATATATCTGTACCTATATCTGTATATATATTACTCATTTAATCCTAACAACAATCTTTCAGTCTTTGCTGTAAATAGTATTTTTCTAATGTTCTTTATTTTCTGAAGACTTTGTTACATAGGCTCAACTATTTTTTATTATGCCCTAAAATATCAGTTGAAATATTTACTAGCCCATTTCTGAATTGACTACCTTTGATTTTGACTACAAAGAAAACAAGTGTCAGCCTTAAGAAGTCACTAGAAAATATTTTTGACCCTTTTCAGAATGGGGAGAAGAGAGGGAATGAAGCAAAGGAAAACCATCTTTCCAGCCTCCTTCTCCCTTGTTCCTCACCCTGGTTGTTCTGCATGTCACTCCTGCCAGGAAATGAGGTCACGGGAGACACTTGCATCATATAGTTCAGCCTGAGGTTCGTTTTATTACAGTGATCTGCTGGGTGGAGGAGGAATAGTTGCAGGAGCACCCCCACCCCAAAATGCTCAAGTCCCTTAGATAACATGTTGTGGTATTTGTGTAATGCCTGCAAACATCCTACTGTGCATATTTCTAGATTACTTATAATACCTAATGCTGTATAAACAGTTTTTATATTGTATTGTTTGGAGATTAATAAAAAGAAGTCCATATATGTTCAATATAGACACAATTTTTTTCCCCAAATAGTTTCAATCTGCAGTTGGTTGACTTGGTATAAGTGGAACCCACGGATGGGGAAGGCTAATTATACACTAAAAAGCAGGACTGCACTTGCTGGATTTTTGTTTCAAACTGGCTGGGATCCCCTGGAAATGTCACAACATAGAGGGGAATAAATTAAAGCAGGGCAGTCCTCAAGCACCAACATTTGGCTGTCCCCCGGCTAACATTCACAAGATGTGTGAGTGTGTTGCTTTCTGAACTCAGCATTGAATGGCTGGGTCCATCTAATGGTGCCAGAATCAGAACCAGCTGGGATTTGAGTGAAAATCTCTGATATTAAAAGTGTTTATCAATTTTAGATGAAATAAAACAATACTTAAACCTCAGAAACTCTGATACTTTGTTGAAGTGAATGTTTAAGCCATATACTTACAAAGGCTGTTCCCTGTTTCTAGGCAATTTCTTGGGTAATGCATAATGCATGTAGAAAGAGGAAGAAAAAGCTGGCTAATCCCCCAAATTATCACCATGCTCATCTCACCAAGCAAATGAAAAGATTATTGTACTTTGTATATTCTTTTTGAACAGAAATTCATAAAATGTTTAACAGACAAAATGATCCTTTGGGGTGCATTATTAATAAATGCTACAGATCAAAGTTTGCTTGGATAGAATTTTCAATGGAATATATAAAGAGGCTAAAAATAATAAATATCAAGGCAAATTTTGTGTTTTAAATAGTGAAGAAAGTCATATGAATATTTATATAGCAATGTATTTTCAATTTTTATTTTCTTTCTTACAAAATTAACCCATACTTAAGGTATAGAATTTAGAAAATATGGAAAGGAGAAAAAGATTAGAAAAACAGATAAAGGAAGAAAGAAATAATCTTCAATAATCTCACCTCCCTGTTGATAGTTTGGAATATTTCCTTTCAGTCTTTTGTCTATGCATATATTTACAGCAGATTATCTCTATATGATTTTGTATTTACTCCTTTTTTTCCCATATCCTACAAGAGATATTTCCTCAAATCAATAAAAACTCTTTTTAAACATTGTTTTTAATGACTGAATAATATTTTACAATTAATATCTTTTACATAGTATCATTTATTTACATATTTTCTTCTGTGCTAGATAAAGCTATTTCTTTTTTTTTGGTGGGTAGAAATTATAAATAATTATATAGCTTATATAAATCTTTATTCTCATTTTTTATTATTTCCTTGAGCTATATTCCAGGAAAAAGAATTAGTAGGTCAAACAGGACAAACATTTTCAAGCCATTTGATTGATATTGTTGCTAAATCCCAAGTGATTTTATAGATGTAGAATTTGGGGAAAGGATGCAATATTCATAAAAGATCATCTCCCTAGATGCTCAAGATAAAGATTACAGGCTTGTAACCTATATTGGTTTTAGATTTGCTAGACTATCATTGCTGAAATTGTAGTAAAGAGAGTTTTGAAAATAGTAGCTAATCTATAGGTTTTAAGTTGGTAAAAGTCACAAAAAGTAAACTATTTTATCTTAGCAAATAATATTGAAAATAAAAATACCCAATCAGGACAAAGTCCAGGAGATTTGAAATGTCTTCCTCAAAGGCAGGCATGAGGAGTTGTCCAATGGACACCCTCTCATCTATGTCCTTCTGCCTGAGCCTAATCACTAATTAACCTGGACAAGCCAGCCTTTTTTTTTCTTTTAATGAAAGTGTTCTGCATGTTCATTGTGGAATATTTTCAAAGTGAAGAATAGTTGAGGAAAGGTGGAAAAAATCACCAAAGATAATTATTTATCATTTTGGTATGTATTTTAAATATTTCACTATATTTTTGTATTTTGCTTCTTTTCCTTAGCATAGCATAAAACATGCATTTTTTCTATGCTATAAAACTTTTCCCATAATTGTTTTTCTGATGGATGAATGACATCCTGTTGTCATACTTCACATCTCAGCACTTTAAATAGCTTAATATGGGATATTTAGATTATTTTCAAATATAATATTCCACTAAAATAAAGCTGCATCTCAATGTGTAAAACTCTTTCCATACTTTATTTCCTCGGTAAAGATTTCTAGAACTAGGGACACTAAGTCAAAGGATGTATAAGTTTTAAGGCTCCTGATATTTTTGAGCAGGCTAAAATTCCCCTGCTTAATTAAGAATCTTTGTCTCTAATTACAGGTAAAGAATCTCACAAAAGAAGGTAAAGGCACTATGTATATATGAAAGCAAATAAACAAAAGGAAGAATTTGGAAAGAAATACCTAAACAAGGTTTTTGACTTCGAGTAGATTCTGAACTCTCTTTATATATCGTAATTCAGGCTGCCTGAGGTCACACAGAGTCTGGTGCAAAACTCGGTGTTTCTTTGCTCTCTGAGAGCAAGTATATTGCAAGATTACTTTAATCATGAAGCATGGATTACATCCACACAAATTTCATGAAATATGCCAAAGGAAGGAAATAATGAGCTATGTATGAATAAGGAAAAATATACTTTATCAGGAAACTATACAAATATACATACACATATTGCATATTTAGAGAGGTTAGGATCCTTTATGAATAAGTAAAGACCACCAAAAACAGGAAAATGACATGAATGGAAAATATATTTTTAAAAAGTAAGTAAAGAATAAAAATATTTAACCTTATTAAAATCAATAAAATACAAAGAAAATTTAAAATGATTATTTTTTACTTTGACTCAGTAATTTCACTTTTTATAACTTAGGTAATATTAGGGAAATAAAGATTTGCAAAAGAAAAACAATGATTTAGCCAGTTGTTCAGCCTAGCACTATTTGCAAAACTGAGAAATCAGAAATTAATCAAATGATGGAATATTATTAGCAACTGAAATATATTTTAAGTGAATTATGAATGCCATAGGAAAATTTCTTCAATGCAATTTAACTGAAAAATTTCAGCAATAGTGCCATAAACATAATTAGCTATCTATCCAAAAACATTAACAGTAATTATTCCAGGTGAAATTATTTGATAATTTTAAACATTTTTCTTAATAATTAGAATGATGTGATTTATCAATCAAGAAGCTATGAAACTAAGGGATATATGATTTTTATTAGAATTTTCTCTTTCCAATCATAAAACATGACGTATCTATTGGTATTTGCCATTAACTGTGCTAGGAAATGTTTGTGAGATGTCTATTTATTCAAGGATTACTAGAGTAATTTTCCATGAGAAAACCCCATTCATCACTCTTAGTCTCATGTCATGGTGGTGTGCATAGATAGGAAGCAGGGACAATCCAGCAGCACTGATCTTGAAAAACGTTTTCTATTTAGACAGTCTAAATCATAATAGCCCCTCTTCCCATTGCACACTCACCTATCATATCCCAGCCCCCTAGGAAACAGCCTCCCCAAAAGGTAAAGGGTCTCAAACAGAGGCTTCATCATTCTACAGACAGAGCTAGAAAATCCACGGCCTCTACTTCTGGTCAGTAACTCAATGTCTCTGAGAATGCACCAAGACCCTTGCTCCCAGTCAGGATAAGTCAGTCGGTAGATATCTCAGCAGAAAGCTGAGCCACTGCATCCCTAATCCCTTTTTAAATGATGGAAACATTTTACTATTTTTATATTTCATTGCTCCTCCAAAGGCCACTTTACACAAGCTCTTGATTCCACCAGATCCAGAAGGAAATTCCCTCCCTGTATAAAGTCCCCTCTGTATTTCTAGGAATCCTTGTCATCCATACTCAAGAGTATCACTAGAGCTCCCCTTTCCACACAGGCCTGCTGGGCACAGTAGGTGGAGAGTGCTTTACTCTTGTCATGGTGGGCATGGTCATGATTCAGACTCTCCACTCCCTTCCACCATCTAAGGGTTGTTTGGGGGAGCCTCCTCTTATTCTGATGGACCAAACCACTCACTTACACAAAGCCAAGTCTCTCCAGATCTGAGCAATGAAAGCCATTTAAATTCCTTCCCAGGTAGATTTCCCTCCACATCTGTCTCACATGAAGAACTCTGTCAGACACCACACTGTGTTTTCCGACATGCCTAAGTCTCAAACAATGACCAATAAAAGCAAAGTCAAGTTGCAGCTAAAGGTCTAATTGAGCAAGATCAACCAGAATGCAGACCAGGTTGAGGATTTAAATGAAGTTCTGGCCACCTGGAAGCCCATCATGCCCCAGAAGTCAAGTGAAGGAAGTATTGTAAAAAAGTGAGAATTAATCACTGAGTCAAATGCTAAAAAGTGGAGTCAGATGAAGACTGAGAACTAATCTCCTGTGTCCAGCAGGTATCCTGGAGATGTACAAAGAGCTACTTCAATAAACAGGTGACAGGGGCAAAAGCCTAACTGGAGCTGGTTCCAGAAGGAAAGAGGCGTGAGAAGGTGGAGGTGGAGAGTAGTGAAAACTCACTCAGAACAGCTGACCTAAAACTGCTGCCTCAAGGAAGCTGCACTCCTCCAATCTTCCATCACCCTCTTGGAATACACTTAATTCAGAATTCTGAAATTTAAATCTTGTTTTAGTCAGCCTTTTCACTGTTGCAACTAAAAGACTTGACAAGAACAATTTTAGAGAAGTTTATTTAGTGGCTCATAGTTTCAGAGGTCTCAGTGCATAGAAGGACAGCACCATTCCTGGGGGCTTGAGGTAAGGCAGAGCATCGAGGCAGAAGAGTGTGGCAGAGGGAAGCAGCTCACATGAGGATCAGGAAGCAGAGACAGCACAATTGAGTTCAGCTCACCAAATGCATGCCCCAAAGACATGCCCCAGTAACCCACCTCCTCCAGCCACACATGACCCGATTTTAGTTGCCACCCAGTCAACCCCTATAGGGATTAATTCACTGATTGGGTTAAGGCTCTCATAACCCGATTTGTTCACCTCTCAGCCTGCTTGCATTGTCTCATGTATGAGCTTTTGGTAGACACCTAATATGCAAGGAATAAAACACACCACCCGCAACACTCTTCTATTCATGAAAGGGAGGAGACAAGGGCAGGCATCTTGCTGGTACCAATTCTGGACAAGGGATTTGATGGAGCTGTCCGTTCCACAGAAAGGTGTAGGACCTAGGGATTGAGGGTGCTTTCTTTTTGTTTCCTGCTCATTAGAATAAGATCAAGATAGACTCAGAGCAGAGGGATGCTCATGTAGTCCAAATATAAAACCAGGTTACAACGGCACCCCCAACACATGGGCAGTTCCATGCAGTCAATCTGAGGCAAAAGAACACAAATAAAAATAAACATACAAGAAATGCACATAGGAATGTCAGTAGGAACCTGAAAATAATTTTTAAAATATATTGTGAGGACATTTGGTATTACTACATAGGGTTTTCCTAACAGCCGCTGATAATTGGATTTTCCTCAGTCCCCATGTCCAATTTCACTGTAATATGTGGTCTCCTGCCAACTCCACTGGCTAAAGATTATCTTTCTGTAACCTTACGGAATGTAAGCAGTAACCCAGAGCACTCAGAGCCAATGAACTGGAACCATGGGCTCCGCGCTAACAAGGGTGAATTATTATCACATCTTTCCTGGTGATTAGATTATTCCTTATCATTGTGTTTTATAGCTTTCCAGTTAGTCATCTCAGTACAATTTATTCACAATAATAGTGTTTTTTATTATTGCTGTTTTATAGTTCCTATAGCTATAAAATTTATTCTCGACTGTATTATTACAATATTCAACTACTAATGGAATTCTTGTTTCTTTTTGATTGTATTTTAAAGCCATAACAATAAAATTTACTCCCCAAAAATATTACTGCAAGTTTTATGCTCTTTAAACTACTTTAGATAGAATGCCTCCAAACACATGGGGTTCTTTAAGCCACATGGGAAAAGGCCTGCCAAAACATAAACGTCATTCGAGGAAAGAAGGGGGCAGGGATTGGTTTCTACAGTGGTGAGACTTCTGTTCTTTGATAGACCAAGTAACTGAATGAAAGAAGTGAAAGGACCTAAGAGAGAGCTGGTTTAGAGGGAGATTAAGTTCTAGTTGGCAGAAATATTTATTTTAAAAAACAACTTCTTGCCAAGCCCTACATTTCCACTATCTTCAACCTCCCAAGTAATATGCTCTCAAAATAATGCCCATGATTTCTCTAGCCTCAAAAGTGCATGGCTGGTTGCCATATTAGTTGGAGAGAGGCTGCTCTCAGATATTACCAAAGGCCAGGGTCACTGGGAATGTAAACAACTTCAGTGACTTAAGAACTGGAAGACACACAACCAAGTCAGTTCACCACCTCTGCTGCTTCTTAGTTGCCGTTGACCCTGAACACAAGGACATTGCAACAACCCTCACCATCTGCTGTGCAGATTGTAATGCCTGGAACACTGAATCATAGGGGCTAAAATATGAATTATAATCCATCCAGGGGAGCAAGGTACTAGTAAGATTCAAGCAAGAGGTACGTGTCAGACTAGCAGCAATTAAGGTATAATTAAGGGTTTGTTTTGATGATTGGTCAATGGTTGCAAGGAAGGATGAAGGCAGATTGGGTGGAGGTACACACTGATTAATGCTCAGAGATTATGGCTTTTGTAGCAGAAGAGGCAAAAATCTAGATTTGATTTTTGAGGCAGCAGAAGATTTAGCAGATTGCTGCTATCATCTAAAGCAGTAAATGAGTGGATGGATGGATGGATGGAAGGAAAGATGCATGGATGAATCTTCTTGATTTGCTGCTCACACGCCTGCTAGGCACTTTGCTTGCTGCAACCATTACTCCCCTTTGCCCAGCTGTGGTAGCTGTGTAAGTGCACAATGCAGATCTGCCTCCAGCCTTAAAACTACTGCCCGTCTCTGTCTGTGGAGGATCTTCAGAATCTCACTCAGTATTCAAACTGAGATTATATGCTAGCTGGACATCCCCAGGCAAGGCCAATGAGTACATGAGAAAGTGCTCTAAATCACTAGTAAGCAGAGAAATGAAAATGAAAACTACATTAAGCTACCACCCTACACCAGTCAGATTGTCAAAAATGAAGGAAATAAACAATAATAGATGCTGGAGGGGTTGTGGGGAGACAGGCACACTAGCACACTGTTGGTGGAACTGCAGACTGGTACAGCCCCTCTGGAAAGCAGTGTGGAGAATCCTCAAAAAACTAGGGATGAGCCCACCATATGATCCTGCTATACCTCTCCTGGGTATTTTTCCAGGGGATTTAGAATCAGCACATTATAGTGACACAGTGAAATTGATGTTCATAGCAGCTCAATTTACAATAGCTAAATTACGGAAACAACCCAGATGCCCCTCACTGGATGAATGGATCCAAAAAATATGGTACATATACACCATGGAGTTTTACTCAGCAATTAGAAACAATGATGTTGCAGCCTTTGAAGGTAAATGGATGGCTATGGAAGAAATTATGCTGAGTGAAATAAGCATAACCCAGAGAACCAAGGGTCAAATGTCTTCACTCATCTGTGGAGGCTGGAACTAGACCCTGGCCATTGAGAAAGAAGGTCAATTCTCATGATTTAAATTCAGAAAAGTTGTAATGACATACAACCTAAGGCATTTGTTGAGATATTTTGGGAAGGAGGGAGGGGAGGGATAAGGGTGGATAATTGGGGGCATCTTGGGGGATAAATCTAATATTCAGAACATATATATTATATTTTTTGTTAGAAGCATGTTTGATTATTCAACAAATAAATTTCTTAATAAAAAATAGTTTCTAAAAAAAAAAAGACTGAGCAAAGAGGTGGGCAAGAGCTCACCATTGTACCTAGGGACACAGAATGCCTCTAGGAGCAGCCTTCTCGGAGCTGCACCATAGTCCATTACCCTTGTGACCTAATCCTCCCTTCTTCTCCATCTCATTTCATAGCTGCCACACCTGCAGGGTTGATAAAAGGTTTGCCTTGCCTTTTTCTGCTTCCTCTCGCCTTTATCTGTTGCAAGGATTATATACCCAAAATCTCTCCCTCTTTTACCCCTATCTTGGTATATACTTCTCAGACAATCCAATCAACATACAAGCCAGGCTCCAGGACAATGGAACTAAAGTAAATACAATTCATATTGAGTCATAGGGATCTTTCTAGACCTTGTAGATAATTAAATGCAGAAGCAAAACTGAAGTTTGGAAATAATCCTAGATGGCCAGACCTTAGCAAGCTTTCAAAACACAGCCAGCAAATAAAAAAAAAAATCACATGCTACCTAAGTAATATACCAGACCAGCTAGTTAAGCAAAGAAAAGAAAAAACAAGGGGATGGATGGGAAGAAAAGAAGAAAAAGGAAAAGAAAAGAAAAAAGTGTTTTCTATCTCACTGTCTTCTTGCCCAACTAATCTGCACAGCAAGAGCAGAGTCCTCAACCTTTTTTGTGAAGATAAACTTTGCTCCTTCCCTGGTATTAAACGATCAGAACTGTCAGAAAAGGAAGAAGAGAGAAGTGCATATCTCAAGTGCCTGGAGTGGAGGTGAGAGGACCAGGAAACTGAGGAGATGCTAAGAGGAGTGTGGCTTTCCCACAGAATCCCCAGTAACCTGGCTGGACATTGAGCAGGGATATAGGACCAGGGCGTGGGAAGGGCAATTGGCCTAGGAAATAGCTGCTGGGTACATTCCCGTCTTTTTTTCAATTAAACAATATTTCATTCAGCATCAGCCACCCACTAGTTTTCAGAGAGAACACCTCTGATTCATCATTGAGATCATCACCAGGAACACTTGATAAACTTGGTTATCACTCTGGTGCCTGGCTTCCATCCATCACTTGCATACTTAAAGGGAAGATATCCCAATTAGAACAGGCTTCCTTCCCTTCTCTGGATTTTGTCCCAGATTCATTGCCCCACACTTTCTCATTTCTATTGAATATATTCAGAAAGGTCATGACAGATCACTACATATTATGACATCCACTGTCAGAACCTCAGTGCAACATTAGATGGGCCAAATGAAGAGCAGTGGGTTAGAAATCAGAAATCTGAGCTTCTCATCCTAATTCCACCATTTGTCATCAACATACATTGGGGCAAACATTACATGTGTTCTTTTGGTTTTTTTGTTAAAAAAAAAAAACAACCCAAACTTGGGCTTGGAGCAGTGGCTCAGCGGTTACAGTGGTTACAGCGCATGCACAAGTACATGAGTTCAAACCCCAGCACCACGAATATAATGGAGTCTCAGAGCAATGAAAGCCATGTGAGAAACTAAATAAAAATTGATTCTCTCTGACTCTCTCACTGTCCCCTCTTTCTTAAAAAAAAAAACTCTCTAATGTGTGTGTGTGTGTGCACATGTGTGCACTCACACATGTGTATACACTCATATGTATACAAATTTGTGTTTTGCCTCCCATACATGGTTATGGGAAAGCCCTCTGAAGACTGTAAAACCATCAAGATATATGGTGTAATTATCATTGACACTAATAACAATGATCTGTAACCAGATTATAGTTCTATACAGGGTTACACCAAACATGCAGTACAGAAGAGTAAAACTGAACTCCTCTAACAGAAAACATAGACCTGTTTTCTCTTTCACCATGAAAGATCTCATCGTAAAGTTCATCAGAGTATTTTCCCAAAAAAGGGAGGAGGGATGGATGGAGTTTCCCAGCTTTATATATTTTGGAAAAAATATATTTCTGAAATGCAGCATGTGTTTGAAATGAGCTATATCTTAGCTACTAAAATCAGCTATATATAATCTACTTCATCCTGGCTCTGTTTATAAAGTAATAACACTTTCCAGCATAATTGGCTTTTTCTATAAAAATATGCGTAATGTAACATAATTCATATATTCCAATTCCTGTAAATTCACCCTATATCTCTAAAACAATTTCCATAAAAGGATAGAAATTAGACTCCTACATTATTTCATAAATTGAGAATTAATCTTATACACAGAAAAATAACTCCTACTAAAATTATTATGGGGTTTGATAAACCCAAATACATTCAAATGGTTCAACGCCATACTCATGCACTGAGCCCAACCAGATTTTACAAAATTCCTACTTGATACTTCTATTCCTGGAAGTACTGTCAGTGGAGGGGCACCATTCACCTCAATATCCTTGGCACTGCTTGCTTCTAAGCATTTTCTTAACTCCCCAGAAGGGTACCCTGTGACTCCACTGGGAAGTCTTTGTAACATTTAAAGTAACTGACAGAGTTAGAAATAAAGTTGATAGAATAATTACTATGTCTAAGACACTATACTTTGATGTGTAAACAAACATTATGGAGTAGGATCAATTATTGACCCCAACTACAGAAAACAGTCACAGAGAAATCTTCACTGACCATGTTATTTGCTGTCGTCGAAATGAGTCCTTCTACTCCATACTTCAAATTCGTTTTTTTTTTTTTTTTAAAGAGGGACAGTGAGAGAGAGAAGCAATTTTTATTTGATGTTTCACACAGCTTTTGTTCCTGTGACACTTTGTTGTGTACGTGGTGCTGGGGTTTGAACTCGTGTACTCGCGCATGCCAGGCAAGCTCCGTAACCCCTGAGCCACCGCTCCAGCCCCCAAATTCGTATTTTGAAGCTGAATTCTCAGTGCATCCGGGGGATGATTGGGTCTTGAGGACAGAACTCCCTTAAATGTGATTAGCACCCATACAGAGACAGATAAGAGTGAGATGCCTCTGTTACCACTTGAGGACACAGCAAGAGAGTGGCATCTATGAAACAGAATCCGTCCTCACCACCCAGGACCTGCGGGTGCTGACCTTGGGCTTCTCAGCCTCTGGAACTGGGAGCAACAAATTTCTGTTGATAAATTTCCCAGTTGAAGACGCTTTGTTACAGCAGTCAAAATGGAATAAGATGCTAATACCTAAAATCTGGAACTGAAATGTGGGCCGGTGACCAGCAGCAGCAGCAGCGGATCCAGGCGCTGCCCTCTCTCAGGCCTCTCTGCAGTCTTTCTGTTTTACGGAGACCCCCAGGCCAGTCTATCTCCTTACTTTGCATCCATTTGCTTCCTAGGGGTCCTGGTTGCTTCCTAGCATTTCCTTCACCTTCTGGTGAGTGCCTGGCTGCTCCTATTATTGATCTCTCAGCCCGGAGCCCTCTTCTTTGAGAGGGCAGAAGAGTCCTCTGTCTCCCATCCTCAGAAGCAAGGTGGAGACTTTGTTTTGAGCATTATTATTTATTTGGTTAAGAGAGAGGGACAGTGAGAGAGAGAAAGAGAGAATCAATTATAGCTAGTTTTTCATGTGGCCTTCATTGCTCCATGCCTCTTTGCGTACGTAGTGCTGGGGTTTGAACCGCGTCCTTGTGCATGGCAGGCAAGTATGGTAACCGCTGAGCCACTGCTACAGCCCCGTGAGCACTGTTTTTATTCTCAGTCCCTAGAGCAGAGTTTAGCATGGCAGGTGTCTGGAAAACATTTGTTGCATGAAGGAATTCTATTTTCATAATTCTACAGTAATAGCAACAATGAAAATTTCTCCTCAAGCTGCCAGCCCCTCACTCTGCTTTCTGTCCTTTGTGTTCGTTTACCAGCAAGTCACAGAAGTATCTCTAGACAAATCCCTAAGTCTCCCTCAGCCTTTTGTGTCCAAGAGTGAAAAGGCCCCTCTTGCAGGGTTACATTAAAACCAAAACACACACTTACATTGTGCAGCCCAGTAGCTCCTTGACCATCCGTATGTTTGTTTGTTTGTTTGTTTTTAATAAAGAGGGGCAGTGAGGGGGAGAGAGAAAGAGGGAATCAATTTTTATTTAGTTTTTCATGTGACTTTCATTGCTCTAAGACTTGGTTGCGTACATGGTGCTGGGGTTTGAGCTCGTGTCCTTGCTCATGCTGGGCAAGCACCGTAACCACAGAGACACCACTCCAGCCCCCCCTTTTTCATTTTTTAAAGAGAGGGACAGTGAGAGAGAGAGAGACAGAGAGAGAGAGAGAGAAAGATGGAATCAATTCTACCTAGTTTTTCATCTGCCGTTCATTGCTTCAACACCTAATTGCGTACATGGTGCTGGGGTTCGAACCCATTTTCTTGCACACGCGAAGCAAGCACCCCAATCACTGAGCCACCACTCCAGCCCCTCCCTATGCTCGTTGATGGGAGGGTCCCACCAGATCTAGAGGAATTTACTGAGAAGTAGAACTTAGAGACCAAGAGACATTGAGACTTGCCAAGATCACCACCCTGCCCTACCTCAACACAATGCTTCCTGTAACTTGCCACTCCCACATCCTCACCACACCCAGACCTTCTTATCTGGGCACCAGCCACTTCTCAAATACTGTCCCACCCCGTCCTCTTGGAGCATTGTGTCAACAAGGCTCTTACCAGTACCTTTGACATCTTCACGTGCAGGGCTGTAGCCTTGGCTCAGTGGTTAATAGTGCCTGCCTGGCATGCGGGGGACGTGGCTTCAAACCCCAACATCATGCACACAACGAAGTGTCAGAGCAACAAAAGCCACATGAAAAACTAAGTAAAATAGATTCTTTCTCTCTCTCCCTCCCTCCTCTCTTTTTAAAGAGAGAGGGACAGCGAGAGATTCAGAGAGAACCAATTTTTATTGAGTTTTTCAAATAGACTTCATTGCTCTGACATAGCACCCCATTGTCTGTGAGTGCTGGGGCCTGAATCTGTGTACTTGGGCATGCCAGGCAAACGCTGCAACTGCCAAGCCACTGCTCTAGCCCCTGTCCCTCTCTCTCTTAAAAAGAAAAGAAAATGTTCACCCACTGCTACACCTGCCCTGCAGATCCACAAATCATTGTCATTTACATTAGTTACCTCTTTTTTCTCCACCCTGACTTCTGAGAGCCATGGGAGAAATCTTACAACGACCACAACTACCACATCAGTGAGGCATAGCCAGCCAGTATTTATTGAGCACCTACTATGCACTAAACTACGTGCTCGACTCAGAGGACAGTAATTAACAGCGAGGGTCCCTTCTCAGAGCATAGGCTCTGGTCGGGGGAGAGTGGAGTTAAACAGTCACATGAAGTGTGATCAGCATTATTAGAGTGGCAGCACTGCGTGCTGTGGATATCCAAAGGAAGGCTCCTAGGTCTAAGACTTGGGGTCAGCGAAGGCTTTGCCACTAGAAATTCATGGTCTTGACTTCAGTGGCCCTGGGGACAAATCGGTGATCTTCTCATAGTGTCTGCTCAGCTCCAACTCAGTCCCCCCAGATGGATGGTGGCACCTTCACTGCTCTTCTTAAGAGCTTACCCTGTTCTTACTTTACTCATCTCTCAGCAACTGATTCAGCCTCTGAGTGTAGAGCAGAAGTCTATTCCACGGTTAGAAACCCACCTTCATCTCAACTCCTCTTCTGACTTGGAAGAGAAGGGACCTTCTTTTCATTCTGTCCCCCCATCATCTACCCCCAGTTCACCTGGGACTAGGACTTTGACAAATAAACTTATTCCGTCCCTCACCTGCATTTTCTTAAGTTCAAGCTCTTCCTCTTAACTACTCAACTCCAGCTAATAAACATACGTAAGCCCCTTTTATACCAAAAGCAAATTATAAATAATTAAAGCAAAGTCAAATGCTATCAGCCTTTATCAGCTTTAGATTAAATCCAAATTGTACCAGATTGAGGGGAAAAAAAACATGTTTACAAATCTTTTCCACCACCTTGCTGATTATTCTAAACCAACCTGCCCCTCTCTGGCCTCCAGGTACCTCTGGCTTTGCCAGAGGGGAAAAAAAATGGTGGACCATGTATTCATTAAAAACTGAATTCATTGCGGCCTCACTAGAGATCTGCCTCTTCCGGGGCGCTCCCAGTCCTCCCGGCCCCCAGGTTGGGATTCCGATCACCATTGAAGTGTTACAGTCCTGCTGCCGCTGAAGATTCCAGTGAGTGAGCAATATTCCTAATTTCTGACCTCACCTCAGCTTAACTAGGGTTCCATGCTAGTGAGCAGAGTCCTGCTGATGGCTCTGCCGCCAGTGTTCTCCGTATAATGGTTCTAGTTCTAGTTCCATTGATCTCCACCTCATGGTGCCTGGACAACAGAGGCACACTGAAAGAAGGTCATGACTCCTACCCCTCTGCCTTCATCTTCACCAAGAAGCCCAACATCAAGCGTGGCCTCAACGTTGAAGCCGGATGCCTTGCACAACTCCAGAGGCGTTGTGTACATTATTCTCTCTGTGAATGACGCACACAACACAACTCCTTGGAGTTCTCTGCTTAATGATGTAGCCTCTACTTGTTCACCTCCAACAAGAGCCCATGTGGTAGACAAGTTTATATACATCTACACCCTTGTTCTGAGTATGGCACAAGGCTTTCCAGAAAGATCCTCAGTCTCCCATAAATCTATGAGTGTCAACAAATACCTGGGTGTGTGGGAAGGATGTCACAGCTCAGTGTAATAGTCTTACATGAATAATGCAATAGCCACAATCCTGTTAGAAAAAATGAAGCATCGTTCCCCAATCTTGCATCTAAAGCTAATTCCTTCTCTCCTTCCCTTCACAGTCAAATTCCATGAAATAAGCACCGGCAAACTATATTCCATCTCTCAACACTCAATTTTTTCTTCTTTTGAAATATAGTTGTATATTCACTTGGTTTAAAAATCAAAAGGTAGGGCTGGAGCAGTGCCTGAGCAGTTACGGCGCTTGCCTGGCATGCGCAAGGATGTGAGTTCAAACCCCAGCACTAGGTACACAACGAAGTGTCCAGGCAATGAAGGCCACATGAAAAGCTAAATAAAAATTGAATCTCTCTCTCTCTCAATAAAATTTGAATCTCTCTCTCTCTCTCTCTCTACCTCTGTTTAAAAAAAATTCAAAAGGTACAAAATTCTATCCCTGACTATCAAATGTCTCCCTCCAGAAGCAACTAGCTTTCTGTGTATACAATCAGAGACATTTTACTAAACACGAGCAAAAACAGATGTATCCACACAGTTTTAAAAATAGCAATAGCATCTTGCTAGTACACACTCTTCCTTTCCCCCTTACTCTTGCATCTTAAGAATCATTTTCAAAGCCCCCTTTGGAGGGTGGGCTGAGGATATACTATTGCATAGTTGTACTGATGCCGGTGATGTGGATGTCGGGTTCGTGTCCTCTCGGAGTCGAAGAATGAAACCGAGGGACACCGAGGCAAGCGTAGTAGACAAGTTTTATTATAGAAAGCACAGAAAGTAAAGCATAGGGAAAAGAGCAGACTTCCCCCAGAGTGAGGGAAGGGGACAGAGCCTATGAGGCAGTGAGGTTTTGCCCCTTTTATATGACAGCCTCTCCTGTATTGGTCACTGCTTCCCTGACCCTGTACAGGCACTGGGAATTCTGGTCCAGTCTCTGATCCATGCATTAGGTTCTTTGATCCATGCCTTAGGCATGGATCCTTGCTTAGCAGCAGGTAGTGTCTGCATCTGGGCCTATCTTATCAGACCCTCATTAGCATTGGGGATGTCTTTGCCTTCTCGGAAAAGATGATCTCCTTATCAACCCACATTTGCTCTGCCTACACTGAACTGCCTAACTTTTTCTGCCTCAGTACCATAATTTATTTAACCAGCTTCATATTGCTGGACTTTGGATTGTTCTCAATATTTTTTGTCAGGCAAATAGAACTGGGTGTTTTATTCTTTTTTTATTCATTTTTTGCTTTTTATTTAAATGCAAGTTTCCACTGAGACACTAGGATTTTACATTCCAAAGTGAAGTGAATGATTATAGAATTTTAAAGTGGAGGAACAACGTGCTTTGTGACATCAGCTTCTCACTGGGGATACAAAGATGGTGGGGTTTGGAGATTAGGAAGGATTTGGGAAAGTGTAGTGAACCTTATCTCCCTGTAGGTGAGCACTGGGCATGCTTACCCTCTATATCATAACAAAGGAAGAGTTTCCAGAGTTTCACATGTAGCCCTGGAATTTTGGAATCCATAAAGTCTACCTTGAACATTGAATGACTAGGAATATCAGGCTAGCTGCTCAGAAGGTAAATTGAGGCAGCTGCAGGGGAACCAGAACTCTTGAGAGTTGATAGTGGCCAAGGTCATAAAAGTATTTACTTGGGATGGAAGGAGGATCCCAAGCAAGGAAGGGTCTTAGGTTTGTTTCCAGGAACACCTGGAAAAAATGATCCCAGCAAACAGAAAAGAGCTAAGGAAAGCATAACATGTCAGTGGTAATGGAGATGGATCTGTCTTCATGGAGGAAAGTCAGATGTTCCCTGGAGATGGGGATAGGGGACACCGGTCTCTAAGAATCTACGAGAGATCTCAAAGTAGAGGTGAGTTTAAAGCAAAATTAAAGTACCGCAGCTAACATGAAATCAGTATTGGACGTGTGAGGCACTTCCAGCTTTCTCACCCCTTCTCTCCCCCACTGTTCCCATCCCATAGGGGTCTGGACACAGAAGACAGGAGGACAGGTAGACAGATACCTTCCTCTCCCGCTGTTGGAGTCCAGCCTGCAGCAGCCTGGGGCTGAGAACAGAGAAGTGTTTAAAATTAGACCAGATTAAACATTTAGACTACTGGCTGGAAGACCTTTCTATTAAACTGAAAATGATCGTAAGTGTCAAGGAGCTTGTATGAGCTTCCATTGAGGGACTGAGGTCCACAAATAAACCTAGGGAGATGGGGGAGAATTCCACTTCTAAGGATGTAGAAAGTCACAGAGCCTGCTGCTTCAATCTTAGCAACAAGGACACTCCAGAGAAGTTGCTTAATCATAGTTGTGGGTGTGATTGTTTGCTTTTTAAATCAGAGAGCTGAGGACACAAAGAAAATTGAATGAATTAAGTTTCAGAGAGTGAAAAGCCCTCTCAGGGAGAAAAGAAACTGATGGGTATATTCTTTTTGGGCAGAGTGGCGAGGGAAGGAAACTCCAATGTAGCCAGGGGGAAGGAAAAGCCAGGCAAAATCTCAATGAACTCTTAATGTCCACAGACACACTAGCACAGTGGATTTGAAATCACAGGAACCCCAGCCACAGAGCAAGTCTGAACCAAAACCAATTTAGACACTCCCACAATTCCTCACTAAATTCATGGGATTAGCACTTGGAAGGTTAGGGACAGGACAGGAAAACTGGAAGAAGTCACCTCAGAGGATCTATAGGGAAGAATGAATGAGGAGCAGTCAAAATGGTAAATATCTTTATATATAGATATAAAATGAACAGTTGTCTAAAGCAAATATTATAGTGATGTATGTTGAGGCTTATAGACTATGTAGAAATAAAATTTATAACCATAGGAACCAAAGGGTAGGAGGAAGGGATCAGCTTCTGTGTATCATTGTAGGGCTCTCTTCTTTGTGTGATATAATTAAAGATTGCTCAAGGGTAGACTATGTTAAGTTAAAGATGTATGCTTTAATATCTAGAGCAAAAGTTCAAAAAAAGTACAATTGAAAAGTCAATAGCAGAGATAATTTTAAGTAAAATATCATTCAACCAAACAGTAGACGTCATCAAAGAAGGAACAGAGAAATAAGCACTTGATGGGAGAATGAGATTTAAATAACAGCATAGTAGATTTAGGTTCAATCATTCCATGTAATTCTATTAGTTTTAATTTAACTAAATGTTCCCATTAAAAGGTAAAGTTTGCCAGACCAGATTAAAAATCTAAGATCCATGTCTATGCTTTTTGCATAATATATAAAGACAGATAAATGAAAAGTAAAAAAGTAATCTAAGATAAAACATGCAAACACCAGAGGGTTGTATGGCTACAGTGATATCAGACAAAGTAGATGGCATGATCAAGAACATAATCAGAGTTTAAAAAAAGCATTACTTAATGACAAAAGAGTTGAGTTACTAAGAAGATAAAATAATCTTCAAATGGGCACACATTATAGAGTTTCAAAAAATATGGACCAAGAGCTAAGAGAATAAAGAGGGGAAATAGAGGAGCCTTAAAGTTGAAAATTTTAGCACCCCTTTCTCAGAAACTGAAAAAAAGCAGACAAAAGCAATAATCACATAAAAGGAATAAAACTGGTATTAATTAGTCCTACTATTAATTGACATTTTAGAAAAATATCCAATATCCACACCTAAAAAAGATAAATTATGGGCTGGAGCAGTGGCTCAGTGGTTAGAGCCTTTGCCTAGCATGGGTGACAATCCAGGTTCAAATCCCAGAACCACATAGAAAACTGTCAGGGAAACAAGGGCCAGATGAAAAAATAAATAAAATTGATTCTCTCTTTCCTGTCACTCTCACTCTTGGCCCATCATAAAAAAAAATTGTTATATTGTTTTCAAATGCACAAATATTCACCAATATAGAGTACGGGCATATTTGCTGCCCACAATACTATTAAGTTAATAAAACATGTAGGAAATCAAATACTTGGAAGTTAGATACACATATCTAAATAACCAGTGGTCAAAGAAATCAGAAGGGAAGATAGAAAATATTCTGAACTGAATGGTAATGAATGTACAACATTAAAGCAATATTAAAGAGCAATTTCTTACTATAATGCCTATATGAGAAGACAAGAATGGCATAATCAAATCAATAATCTTTTTTTGCCTCTTTAGAAGCTAGAACAAGAAGAGTAAAATACAACAGCGGAAATAACATATACTGGAACAAAAAAATGAATGAAACAGAAAAACAGATAAAAGTAGAGAAATCAGTAAAGTTAAAAGCTTCATTAAAAACAAGTCACCAAATGGGGCTGGAGAGGTGGCTCAATGGTACAGTGCCTGCCTGGCATGCGTGAGGACCTGGGTTTAATCCCCAGCACCATGTATACAACTAAGTGGAGGGGAAAAAAAGATGGAAAAAAAAAGTCACCAAATTGATAAATACCCAGCAAGACTGATCAAAGTTCAGAGAGAAAATAGACAAAAGGAGGAACATGAACAAAAGAGGAAGTTTCACTGCAGATCTCTAAACATTCAAAAGGTGATAAGAGATACATGCACTTCTGCCAATTGTCAGGGACTATGGAGTATCTTAGATTGTCAAGAAATGTGAAGACTGGGGCTGGAGCGGAGGCTCGGGGGTCACGGTGCATGCCAGGCATGTGCGAGTACACGGGTTCAAATCCCAGCACCCATGTACACAACTAAGTGTCAGAGCAATTAAAGCCATGTGAAAAGCTCAATAAAAATTGATTACAAAAAAAAAGAAATGTGAAGACTTCCCTCTGCAAGCTTTAGAGTTAGCTTGCCAGTGTCGCAAATGCTTTTAGAAGACATGAGACTCCTGGGTCAGAGACCAACTATTTTATTACTCATGACACAGCAAATTGCATGAGCCTCACATTCCAGTCAACTCCCCTGTAAACCTCAAGTCCCATGGGGTGATGTGAGCAGTCCAGGTGGATGTCATGCACGCAGCTGATTTGAGTCAGAGTTGAGAAATCCCAAAGCCAAGAAAAAACAGTCTTCAATAAGGAGCTGCAAATAAACTCCTTGACTGCCCAGCGGGAGACATCATCCTTATTGTATTGGACAGCAAACAAACCTGCCTCCTCCTCCAGTCAGAGAAGCTATCTCTGTCTTCCAAGAACATTCTCCATGCCAACAGCTTGAAAATTTAGTTTGGTACAAAATTTGCCAATGTTCTGCTCACAGGACATGAAGAAATGTGGCAGACCTTGAGAATCGTCCCTCAATATGAATTAGGTCAGCTGGACAAATTTCTATTCCTTAAAAAATGCAATTTATGAGAAGTGACACAAAGACAAAGAAAATTAAATAACTTGATGTTCAGTAAATAAATTCAGTTTGCAATAAAAACATTCCCACAAAGAAAATTCCAGGTTTTATAAGTCTATTCTATTCAAAATTTTAAAAAATGAAACTTTCAGAAAATAGAAGAGGAATAAGGACTAAGCATTTCTTATTTTTATCATGCTAGCATAATCTCAGCAACATTGTTTGACAAAAATAATTTTTTAAATTACAGACCAATATCCTACATAAACATATATTTAAATAAAGTTAACAAAATATTAATACAATGAATCTGTCAACACATAAAAAGCATGACCAAGTAGGTTTTATTCTGAGACTATAAAGTTATTTTATTATTTATAAATTCAAACTGATTAACAGTAAAAGAGTAAAGGATTTTTAAAATGATTATATTAATAACTGAAAAGAAAACATTTAACAAAATTCAGTGTATATTCATTATAAATATTCTCAGGATATGAGGATAAAATGGCAACTTTTCAATGGGATAAAGGTCAGATATATAAAACATATAAGTAATATTATATATCATAAAACCATAGATGTCTTTCCTCTGTGATCTGGAACAAGGCAAGAATATATATTTTATGATTTGTATTAAAAATTATACTAAAATCTAGCCTAGTTCAATAAGAAAAGAAAAAGAAATACAGAGCACAAAGATTGGATAAGAAAATATAAAACTGCTTGCAGACTACCTCATTACTTGCATGACTGTGCATTTGAAACATATTCAAAATTTATCAGAAGCTACTAGAACTAACAAGGGAATTTGGCAAAGCAGTATGATACGTGATGAATTTTAAAATCCACTGTATTTTCTTTACAAGCAATAAATACTTTGAAAATGAAATCAATTTAAAGTTATTTTAATATCTAAAAATCAAATAAATAGAAATTTTAAAAAGAAGTATGAGATATGTGAAGTCTATATACTAAAAATTACAGGACTGTTGTGAAAAATTAAAGAACATACAAATAAATTAGAATATAAATATATATAGTGTTCATTAATTGAAACATCTAATATTGTTACTATGTCCATTCTCTCCAAATTCATCTATAGACTCAATATAATCTCAAAACTATTCAAGGGTTTTTGAAGAAATTTAAGCTGGTCCTAAAAGTTTTCTGGAAATGCTAATAATTGAGAAGGGCCAAAACAATCTTTAAAATGCATAAATTCAGTAATTGGAGGATTTGCACTCAACATAAATAATTCCTATGAAACTACACTTATCAAAATAGTTTGATATTGCTATAAGGCTAGGCAAACAGATGAATGAAAAAGAATATACAGTAGAAGTGTTGACTCACACCATTGATTTTTTCACCAAGGTACCAGGACAATTCAATGGAAAAAAGTCTTTTTAGCAGATGGCCGGGAGGAAAGCTGGATATCCATATGGAAACATGAGCTCCATGATGCACCACCCTACCCTCCTTCAACCCACCCCATCACCACTTCGCCCTCACGTTTGACATGACCCTTTTTTTTTCAGTCTTGGGAGTGTGGTGCCTGTTGATGGCTCACAGCTGAGTCTCTTCCTGCCCAGGAATTGTTCTGCCCAACCAATGTTATGACCTGTCCCTAGTAGCTTGAATCCAGTAACTGGTTAAAGCAAAAGTACGAAAGCATAGCTCTCTCGAACAATCCGAGACAATACCAGCATGTTGTCTATCTGCCTTCAAAGCTGGCTTTGAATAAAACTTTTTTTTTCCTGCCTGTTTGACCCTGAATGTTTGTGGCACACCAAGTGGCATAGCCTAGCTTCATTCCCTGAATGAGAACAGTATGACCCAGTAACCAAAAGGACCACCTCAAATACTATGTTCCTCGAAGGGTTAACTGAGACCCCATTGGCGAGTAGTTCAACTTCTCCCTCTGCCCAGTTTCTTTGCCTTTCACAAATAGTGTTCCTCTGAGCACTCCCCCAGTTAACTCCCCCAGTGCATTTCTGTTTCATGGAGAACTCAAGGTACCGCAAACTTGACCTCTACCGTACTCCACGTTGAAAGAAATACTTGAGATGAATTATTGATCTAAATGATAAGGGTAAACAGCATAACTCCTAGAAGAACTCCTGGAGGAACATCTTCAGAACTTTAAATTAAACAAGGATTTCTTACAACATGTGCACCACTATCATTAAAAGGAAAAAGTGATCGTTTGGATTTCGTTAAGATTAGACATGCATCATCATCAAAAGACAGCATCAAGAAAATGAATTTCAACCCACAGCCTGGAGCAGGGGGAGAAAACTTAACAAGCTGCATACATATGAAAAAAATCATATCCATAAATGTAAAAAATCTTTAAAATAAACAACATAAAGACAAATGATGCAGCTAAAACTAAAGATATTGAAAGGAAACTTATGAAAGGTCAATAAGCACTTGAAAATTTGTTCAACATCATTATTTGTAAAAGAAACATAAAGCCATAATGAGATGCTGCTTCCACTACTTCAAATGGATATAATACAGAAAGACTGACAATAAAAATTAAGGAAATGAAGCACCCAGAACTCTCACATATTTTCTGCAGTGTGTAAAATGCCATAAAATCTTTGGAAAACACCTTATGATAAAGTTAAAAACGCATCTACTCTATGACACAATAATTCCACACATAGATAAGAAATAAAAACATATATCCGCAGGAAGACTTTAATAATATTTATAGCAGCCTTAATCCTATGAGCCCAAAAATGGAAACAACCCATAGATCCCTCAAAAGAAGAACAAATAAACACATCACGCTATTTCAGTCATTGGAATATTACTCAGCAGTACAAAGAAATGAACAACAAACACACTCATCACACACCCCAGAACACGCTAAACATTAAAAGCCAGTCAAAGGAATCAGACTTAAGTCTGAGAAGAGAAAACTAAATTTAAACTGATATAAACCAGAAAGCAATTGCTTCTGATTGTAAACACATTTGATGGAATTTCTGTTGGGCTTGAAATGTTTTCAAGTACTTTTGTTTGCAGAGTTTTAGGAAGAGTTCAGAAAACTGGACTGACCAAATAAAGGACACTGCAGATATTGGATGAAAAAACTCCATGAGATTACCAAGGTTAAATTCAGTCTCTTGGGTATGAAATAAATGACAATTTCTTCACACAACCATATGTCCAAGTTTATCACATAGCTGCCGAATTCATTATTGTAAAATTCAGGGATTATTTTTTCTAAATAACTAGCAAACTCAGCAAAAGGGTTCAAGGCTTTGCTTGTTTTGGTGGCCAGGGCTAAGCTGTGCTGCTCTTTTGCTTTTCCCTTCTTTTGTTTTTATTTGCGTCAGGATGCAAAGACTTTCTTTACATTTTGGATTTTTATTTCAAGTTTTTTTTTTTCACTGTAGTAACAAGATTTGAGGTCACTTTTGTTTTCTGAAAAGCAAAGACCCCATCCCAACCCTATAGATTTTTAAGAATTTTAAGGTTGTTTTTGTTATTATATCATATTTCTTACTCATAAAAAGTAAAAGTCCTCCCCTTGGTCACTAAGAGATCAGGAGACAATATGAAGAATCCTGTGTCAACTGTAGTAGTCTTATGGGCTTCCTTCTTGTGTTTTCTACTAGAGAGTAAGTACTGTTCCCCCTTATGGGTAAATTGGAGAACTAGGGGAGCATTTTTTAGTTGTCACAACGACAGAAATATACCACTAGTATTTCAGAGTGGGAAACCAGAGATACTATATATCCTGCCAACATATGGGATATTATTACACAAAGAAGGATTGTTCCAACCAGAATTCCGGTGGCACCCTTTCTTAATCCATTAGTGCCACCATAACAAAATACCATAGACTAGGTAGCCTGACTATCAGGACTTTATTTTCTCACAATTCTGAAGGGTGAAAAGTCTAAGACCAGGGTTCTGGCAGGGTTAAGCTTCTGGTGAGGGCTATCTCTCTGGCTTGCAGATGGCAGCCTTCTCACTATGTCCTCATGAGCAGAAAGAGAGAGATCTCCACAGTCTCTTCTTTCAAAGACACTACTCCTTTCTGATTAGGGTCCCACTGTAATGACAGCCCTTGACCTTAATTACTTCCTTTCTCTAAATACACTAATATTGTGGGTGAGGGTTTAATTATATGACTTTGGGGGACACAATTCAGTCTGTAAGACACCCCTATTAAAAACAGTAAAAGTTTGTCCCTTGAAGTTCAGGGTTATACCAAAGTATTAAAACTAACTGTACTCCCTTAGAGTAAAGATGCTGCCCTGAGGATAAACCCAAGCTCCTCTTTGTGGTGTTCAAGACCTTTTGTATCCTGGCCCCAAACTATTTTCCCAGCTTTCTTACCAGTCAGTTCCACAAACCATTATTTCCCCAATTCTGTCCCCACTCTCAGATATCTTTGACTTGGTCCGTGCATGCCACAGAGACTTTTCTCCTTTTAGTCTAAGAAACACCTTCTTGTCCTCAGGAGTCTGAGCTCCTGTGACCTCCTTTTGGCAGCCTTTTCCCACTACCATCACCACTGTCAGAGTTCAGTTGATTTCTTCTTTGGATTGTAATGAAATTACCTACAGCCTATGTCTTCCAGCACAGTTCGATCTCTTTATCTCTAGAATATAACAATACAAGGTATGGGCTCAAATATTTCTTGAGTTGCATTAAACTTTAATTGAGTCCACTGTGACATCATTTATTGTTATCTACTTCCAACTCTGTCTCACATCTCCTTTTTTATTCAGGCTTCCTGTTACAGAAAATTATGATGTAGCACCAATACCAATACCATCCCTTCTTTTCTTCCCATTCTTTTGATATTTTTATGTGACAACTTCTATGAAGTGATAATTCACTGTTTATAACTGTGCATGTGTAATAATGCATAATTATGTTTCATTCCTTATTTTTTCCTTTTTATTATAAAATAAATATTCTAAATTATATTTGGTCCTCATCTTAGACAAAGCATATCATGTTGCTTAAAAGTCAGTACCACAAGAGTTTCAAAAGTACTGTTAGAAAACTCTCTCAATATAAATTTTGACCTTTTCAAAATCTATAATCATCATTTTGTTGAAGGGTGAAACTTCCAATCACATATATATGAACAAACTAAATGTACTGTTTCCTAAGCAATGAATAGCCACTCTTATAAATCTCAATCTCTCTGAACACACCAAGACTCAGTATCATAAAGTTTTAGGAAGTGTGCAGTTCAGGTATGGGCAGCCTCTGAAGCAGGAGTGTTCAAAGATTGACTGTCTTTCAGAAGCAGTTGTTGACTGACCTTTAAGAGCAAGGGTCTACCCCTGATTGATTAAGATGAGTTTAATACTTGTTTTGTGGTTACTTGTTTACCACCATGGACTAAGGCCAGAGAACAGTCTTTTGATCCTCATTTTCAAATTAGAAGGCAAGCCCTTTCCAGTTAGGACCTATTTCAGAATCACCTGAAACTCCTGCAAACACACTTTGCTGGGCATCTCCCAAGAATCTGCCATTTAGTAGGTCTGGAACTGCACCCAAGTATGTGCATTTCCAAAAAGTTTCCAGAGATGTTGAAGCTACTGGTGTGGAGATCATACTTTGAGAACCTCTGTGTTCAAAAGTGAAAACATTGCAAATAATTAGATTGGTGAAGGTTTAAGAATTGTTTAGTAGTAGTAACCTGCAAGATGAACTATGCTCTACTTGGATAAATGAATGCTGAAAGGCATGGGCAAATACAGAGACTAAACATGAGAGCTTTCTAGTGGGTAGTAAAGCTTAAGAACTACTGGCAAGGAATATCTGCCTGAGTCACGACAAAGAAGTTTTGCTTACCTCCTTCCTGGAAAATGCATGCATGCCTTTAATTCCAAATTATTAGCTGGTCAAAATAAACCATTTTAATTTAATTTTTTCCTTTTTGTAAACATAAAATACACAAATGAAATAGGATTTTAATTGCCTCTTCTTTCTTAATGTAGTATAGATAAATTTTGTCATTGTTAATTAGCACATTCGTTCAAGGTGGTAGATCCTTTCTAATCTGAGCAGGCAGTTTAACGCCTTAAGAAAAGGAAAATCCTCAGGGGAAAAATGTGCACCATCAGTTCTCAACACACGAAAGATGTATGTTGAAAAATCAAGGTCCATACCTAAATGTGCAATATATTTTTTATGTCTTAAATCCATTCCAGCACAAGAAATATGGTTTCAACTAGATTGAAGATTTTTCTTCAGAAATGTGATCGTTGCCAACTAGTGATAGAGTTTCCAGGATTCTTCTCCCAATGCTTAACAGATGAATTTATTGGATGCAAAAGTAAGAGCAAACCCGAGCTTCTCTGGCAGCATCCCCAAACTCAGCAACAGTGATATCAATAAGTGTCATGTGGAAGTATGCTTAGAAGATGGGAAAAGAGTGAAGTAAACACAAAACCACTAACACAACAGCAAAGTGAATGTACCTAGCCTTGATGGACCACTGGAAGAGCCAGGGTGAGAGCCTTACTAATCTATGAACATTGCTGGGTGGCACATCAGGGTAACCCTAGGGCACAAGGGACAGTGTTCTCCCTGAAGTAATGAATGCTCAAGAGAACACAGCACACGAGCCTTTCTGTTCTCTACAAAGATTATGACATCTCTAGACTTCCACAATTGGGCTCTGTCCTCAGTGGAACAGACAACCCATTTTATTGGAACCATCAATACTTCAAGGGAAGCTCCCCAAAGACAGAGATTACATATTTGCACTTAGAAATGATAGACTTTTCTTCATGAGGGAATGCAAGGAATTAGGCACAGAAATTCATACTTTTTCATATTTTTAAATTCCAAGTAGCTGATAGTTGACGGCTCTTGCAACGTAAGTTCTCAATGCTTATTTCTGCCTGTCTAATAAAGTGAATCATTTACCAAGTGTGCAAATTTTTAACTGTAGTACCAGACATTTTAACAAGTTTTTCAATTTTTTTTCACAAGGAGTGAGCAAGTTCTCTGTAGGTAGGAAGTTCTCTTTTAAGTTTCTCTACTGAATCTCATGGACAACTCCAGAGAGACCACAGTGACACACAGTGTTGTGGTATATAATTTGTGTATTCTCTTTTCACTCTGGGATGTTAGATTGTTCTTTGTTGATACAGAAAATATGCTGGTGCACCAACCCTTTACTGGGCTTCCCAAGGGGCTGGAGTCTGTGATCCTCTACAAGTGTGGTATCCTAGTTCCCTTCTGGCTTCATAAACCTGCCATTACATAACTACAGTTCCATTCCTTGCACTCACAACAAACAAGAACTTTGTTTCTTGCTAAAACTGTAAATAATCTTAGACAAGTGACAGTCATTTAATCTTTTGTTACTTAACTCAGTGGTGTTAATGCTTTCCAAGACACAGATTTTGTTTAGGGAAGGATGAAAAGCCCAGGACCTAAGGGGTGGAGAGAAAGTTAGTTGGTGTACAGGGGTACATAAGCCTTGATTCAATTCTACCCCACTCAGGGCCTCAGCCCCATATTCCATTTTTTGTACACTTTTGACATGTCTAATTTTGCTTCTTGAAATGTAGTCCCTTCACAAATGCTGGGGAAATCACCTGGAAGATCTTGTCTCCACCCACAGGCTGTAAAGTATAACTGACAAGTAACCCCCCAAAACAGCACCTTTTGGTACCTCCATCGCATATTTACCAAAGGCCTACTGTGTGCCAATCACTGACACTATTCAGTAAAATAAAGTGCACGTATCTGTCCCTCAGGGTCTACATTTCAACGATGGAGACAATTCATACATGGTTGTAGAGTGAGACTGGACCGTCATGCCTCAACCCATCTGAATGTAATTAGCACATGTACAGAGAGATGCTAAGAACTTGATTCACAATGGACCCACTTGGCAAAAACTCTCTTACTTAAAAATTTGAGGTTTCGAAGAAAAACTTGAGAGCTATTTTCTCACACTGGATGGAAGGCTATAATCCTTTTGCTCTCTAACCCACACTACTCTCCAGTCCACTCAAGCATCTCAAAGGTCATTTACTTTTCTAATGGAAACTTATCTGTATTTCCAGAAAACTGTGATAAAAACTCAGCTGAATTGTGCTAGCCTGGACCTAGAAATCAGTTGACACAGCAGCCTGGGAAACATAGCTTGCAGAAGAACACATATCATACAGAACTGAAAAACAGAAGGGCAAAAGATGAATCCACGGGAGATTCTCATATTATTGCTGACCACAGGGAAATCAGTTTTAATAGAGTCCCTTTCAAGAAATTTCTAGAAGGTTCAGTGTCCACGTATGCATAATCGATTATTCCTGATCATTTTCACTACAGTGGCTGATCAAGGTTTAAGACTGAGGCACCAACAGTTTCACTATGGTCCTGCTTCAGACTACAGTTCTGCCCCTGAGGATACATACCACTGCTATGCTGCCACACTTCTAGAACCCAAACTCTCACCACTGCACCCCAACACTGGGGGAAAAAGAGCTCAGTGGAGCACTAAAATGAGCAGAGCTGGTATAGTACTTCCTCACTTTAAGGCCATGAATCTACACTATTGATTTTAAGAAATGAAAAGGAACACAGACTTTTGTTTTTAATGTTAAGAAAAGGAGGTCCTTTGCCAAATTGTGCAAGACCCAAAGCATTGTAACATAGTGATAAAACTTTGTCCGTTCTCACAGGGGTATTTTCTTCCAGGGCATACAATTTATGCGAAAAGGTACTGGAATCAAGTAAACTCTCATACAAGCCACCAAATAATTAATGGAAAATCTCCTTCAGTGTGTGCACCTACTGTGACTCACTTTTCCTCACTTATGGTGAGTTTCCCTTGAAAGTCCCTGATGACATTTTCTAACATGTCCCCCAACTTTTTAGATATGTTTATGTGTGAATGAGCCACCAAAAAATTAAACCATGGGTAGGGTTTAACTCTTTTCTCCTGGTAAATCAGTGAAAGAGAAGAGTTGAGCACATTCATTAGCCAAAATATCTGGACCGCTGCTCCACACCCCAAATCCCCAATGTGTTTCCCACCTGTGCTCATGGTTTGAACTAAATGAAATTTTAGATACTTCAATTGATGATTTCATTTTAAATTTGAAAAAACTGAAGTTTAGAAACAGAAAAAAAAATGATTTACCCATGGCACAAGATTAACTAATACAATATAAAAGAGGTATTTAAATAAGACAGATATAAACTAAGGAGAATAGAGGCAGGTAGGAGTGGATGAATGGCATGCCAGAAAAGAAAAATATTTAGACTACAGAGAAAGTAGTTTAATTTAAAGAAATACAGTCAGTCAAGTTAAAAGATGATCTATCCTCTATCTATCTTTCTATTTATCATCTATCATCTTATCTTCCTATCATCTATCTATCTTTGGGCTATGATGAAAGGGTACTATTTTTTTCAAGGGCCACACCATGTGTTTGAATTATAGAAATACCCAATTTACCTCTTTCCCACACTTAATGAAGATCTCCCAAGATACACTGAACAACGGTTGGTCTCACTGTCTACAAGTTCCACATTCACAGATTTATAAAAGAAAAAAAATGTATCTATACTAAACATGCTGCTGTTATTCCTTAACCAATGCAGCATAATGACTACTTACAGAACACTTACATTGTATGAGGTAGTACAAATAATCTGGAGATGATTTTAAATATGTGGGAAGACGTACCCAGGTGATATGCAAGTGTTACACCATTTTATACAAGGACTTCAGCATCTAAGGATTTGGGTGTTGGAGAGGTGTCCTGCAACCGATTCCTTGAATATTCGGAAGGATAACTGTAATAATATTCACTGAGAGTACCATCCCTTTTGTAGAGCATTTAACAAAGTAAGAGGGACAGGCTGGCCACCTACATTAGCTCTGAGTAAGGCTGTCATGGAAGCTTCTCTTCTCTCTGGTGATGTGGCCTCACCTCTGGAAAATTCTTTTGCTTTCTTGTGTTTCTTTCCTCATCTATAGAATGTGACTAACTCCATGAGCCCTATCTGGTTCATAGAAATGCTGTTCAGATCACAGTGAGTACAAGATGGCTTTTAGAAATTCTATTTCTTAGGATTTATGTGAGATGACCTAAGGGGAGAGTGAATTAAGGAAAGAGAGATGATTTTTGTATACA